>JAPFFP010042461.1:0-14096 GCA_026153255.1 Solanum medicagineum | reverse complement strand
TGCGACTTTTACATGTTACAACTTGTCCTTTAAGTCTTGCTTTCATATCTTTGAGTTTTACAAGCATATGAACATAACCTATTAATATGTTGCTAGAATCTTCTTTTGTTTAATGTTGTTTCAAGTGATACTTTTGTTCATCTACTAATTCGTTTCTTTTTCCGTATTGTATAAACCTTCGTTTGGGAGTCCGTTGGGACTCCTTCAATCTCCTCTGCATTTTCTTTGGGCCACGGAGGTCCAAATCTCTCCTTCATCGAGTCCGCCTATCATGCAGGGAAGCAGTTACGATGTACAAGGCCCTGATACTGATATACAATATATACACACCAAGTGTATATGGAAATGCATGGGCCAGGCTCTAGGAGCAATAGCTGGAATTCTAGTGGGCCTGGCAGGCCCTCATCTTAAAATTTAAGACAGATCAATATTGGGCCTGCCAAAGTCCAAATTTTTCTGTTCATTATGCATTTTTTAAGTGATAATTGCTACTTGACTAACTCTTAACTTCATAATCTATTGAGTAGTTAATCTAATTAAAATTCCCCAGCATAGCAATTGTTTGTGTTATTTTCATTTTTATTCACAAGTATGCTAGCTTTAGAAATTTTGTTAATTTTCGTTAACGGTCACTTTCTCCTAAAATAAATAAATAAATAAATAAAATGATAAGGTTGGGATTTTACAGTTTATGTTAATGGTTAAATATAGTCATATTCTTCAAAGTTTAGTTAATTGTTTTCAATTTGGTTGGATTCAGTCAAATTCTTTTAACTTTAATCAATTTTCAAAAATGAATCAAGTTTTTCAAAGTCTTCAAAGTCCAGTCAAATTCTCAAAGTTAGTCAAATTTCCTAATCGCCGGATAACTGCATTTGGCAGCCATTTCGAGTGCTTAAAACCTTCTCGAAGTGGAAATGTGAACCCGAACCTATTTCTCTGAATTTTAAAAGATTTTCTGTTAGTCTTTTAAAATATTTTAATGGTTTCCTAATTATCCGCAAAATTAGGTGGCGACTCTGTGTCTTTTTCATTTCGAATTTCAAGAATTGGTTTTACTCAAATTAATTGAGTTTTGAATCGATTTTTGATTTTCGAGCTATTTTCATTTTTCTTTTAAAGTCGGTCATTTTTCGGCGTAACAGAAATGGATTTAATTAAAAGTCCAAATTCGCTTATTTGGGCTACAAAAGATGACTCACATTATTAGGCCCAATGTTCTCTTATCCTAGAGGCCCAATTGATGTCACGTGTCGGATGACGTGGCGTACCAAGTCAAATAAAGAAATAAATGGAATTACACCATGTGTCAGAATTACATGGTATTCCTAACTCAAATCAAAGGCCAATGAAAATATGTCACATGTAAAAGTGATGTGTTTCAACCAATCAAATATTGTCATGTCACTTGAAAGGAGTCCTATTCTTATCACTTTTCCTGCGTCATGTCACCTTAAATCTGATTGGCCAAAAGAAAGCATGATTCCATTATAACTCAAGGAGACTTATTCTTATCACTTTTCCTGCGCCATGTCACCTCAAATCTGATTAGCCAGAAGAAAGTATGATTCTATCATGACTTCTCTATTCTACAACTATATAAAGGGGTCCTCATAATTCAGAATTCAAATCAAGAATTCTAACAAGAAGTTAGAGAGAGCTTGTGGATCAAACGCGCAAATTTCTCTACAAGCAATAAAAAGAATTCAAGTAATCAAGAAATCAAGCATTCAAGTTCAAGAACCCATCAAGATCAAGACCAATGGATTCAAGTACAATCCGAAGAGCCCTTGGATTCAAGTACAAGTCAAGATCAAGTTCAAGAATAAGATCATATCAAGTTCATCAAATTCATGTATCAAAATCAAGACCACCGAATTCAAGATCAAAGCACAAAAGCCTTTAAATTCAAGTACAAGTCAAAATCAAATATATCAAAATTTTAAAGATTCAAGAACATGCTAAAGAGCCCTTGAATTTATATTTGAAAAGGCAAATCAAAGGATTCATAGAGATTGTAGAACTCACTCCTTGAAATAAAATAATACGATTGTTACAATATTTCTCATTCCTTGATTAATATTTTCTAAGAAACTAATTTTATTGTCATACAAATTCTGGCATGCCCAGTGGGACAATCTCTACCTCTCATCTCAACTTTTCAAGAATCAAAGAATATTCAAATGGCTTCCAAGAAGCTCAACTCCTAATCAACTTCCTCCAAGGCTGCTGATTCCAAGTTCTCTGTTGAAGTTGAGGGAATCTTGGGTATTACTTTTGGAAGTGTTGGAGATGTTACAAGAAGCAACGCCACTATGTTAGGATAACAAACAGTGCGAGTGTCGTCCGCTCCAACTCCTGATTTTGGATCTTCAACTCCAAAGGGAGTAAGGTCCTCTACAAATGCTTCAGACGGAGGAAGTAGTATTGCTGAGAAGATCAAGCAGACTTTAGCTCTACTTGAGGTCTCTAGTTCTAAGAATTCTACTGCAGAGAAAGACCAAGACTCGTCCAATGAATCTTCTCCACATGCGGCGCATAATGTGAGACCTCTAAAGATCAATTTCCACGATAATCCATGCTACTCTTCAATGCCTCCAACAGTCATGCAAGCAATGATAACTAATGTTTCATCCACGGAGGAACAACTTGCAAATCTAGTGAAGATGATTGAAGGATTAACCAAGCATATGCAACACCAAGTGTCTCGCATCGATAAGTTGATGGATAGAATAGATGGCTTATTAGATGGGGAATCTAGCCATGCACCTGGGAAGGGTATTGAGATTCAAGAGACTGAAAATCCTGCGAAGCAAGCGTCGACATTTAAGGAGCTGCAGTTTCTACCGAAGGAATGATCCCACTTGATCAATTGAAGGAGTTCATTGAAGGGACCATCAAAGACAAGTATGAAGTCTCTGCCAAGTCTTCTCAAATATGTCCCAAGCCTTACACTTCAAGGATTTATAGCCTTAAAATGTCTGCCGGTTATCAACCCCACAAATTTCAGCAGTTCTAGGGCAAAGGAAATCTAAAGCAACATGTCGCACACTTTGTGGATACATGTAATAACGTTATGACCTGTGGAGACTACCGCGTCAAACAATTCATCCGCTCCTTTAAGGGAAAAGTCTTTGACTAGTACACAGATCTTGAAGCTCATTCCATTGACAGTTGGGAGCAATTGGAGCATGAGTTTCTTAATCGCTTCTATAGCACAAGGCGCACAGTGAGCATGGTAGAACTCACAAATACTCGCCAAAGAAAGGATGAACCAGTCATCGACTTCATAAATCGATGGAGGAACTGCAAAGATAGACTTAGCGAAGCTTGTATAATAGAAATGTGTATCCAAAGATTGCACTGGGGGCTTCTTTACATCCTACGAGGGATCATACCTAAGTATTTTGAAGGTCTAGCGACTCGTGCTCATGATATGAAGTTGAGCATGTCTTCTGCTGGAAAAGATGGGATGCTTGTTCACGATCCTCGCAAAGGAAAAGACAAGTAGGAACCGAAGAAATAGAGCACATTTGTGCTCAAGAATGATAACGAGGAATCCATGAATGTTAATGCATCACCTGTGAAGTTTACTACGGAAGAGAGTAGGAAGCAGGGTGTAAAGACAACTTTTCAAGGGCATCCAAATTGAAAGTTGACTTTAAAGGAGATGCAAGAAAAAAAATACCCTTTCTGGATTCTAATGTTTCTCAAATATTTGATGAAGTGGTTGAACTGAAGCTTATCGAGTTACCGGAGATGAAATGACCCAATGAAGCTGGAAAGACTGATGATCCAAGCTATTGCAAATATCATAGACTTTTGGGTCATCCTCTTGAAAAGTGTTTCGTCTTCAAGGACAAAGTTATGCAGTTAGCTAAGGAAGAGAAGATTGTCCTTGATGATGGGAAAGCAGTTCTAACCAAATCTCTATCACTTTTGGCTCGCTTGACCCGATCCAAATTTATACCTATGAAAAAGAGAAGTCCTTAAAGCCCAACAAAATCCATATTGATAGAGGTAATGATGAAGATTAGATTTTCGTGACTAGGCGGAGACGCAACAATACAAGTCCACGAAGAGAATCATCTAAGAAATCGACCAGAGGAAGAATGGTGAGGAGACCAAGGAAGCAAAAGCCAGTCACGCTTCCAAAGAAAGAAAAGGTGGAAGTGCATCACTACCAGAAGGCACAACGTCCTGTGACTTTTGGAGAGGTCTTGCCGAGTTGGTTTCACACTAGAACTGCCCAAGACAATAATGAGGCATCATGTTTTAACACTGAAAAAGGAGAGATAGTAGGTGAAAGTTCATCAAAGATGTCTCCCATGGATAAAGAAGAAGCAACGAGCGAAACCTCATTAAAAGCGTCTTTCTTATCTTCTGAGAAGCCTATAGAATCCTCTTCTGAAGAAACACATGCATGTGATACAAGAATCACATTTACAGAGGATGATCTCCTATTCGGTGAAAAACGACATAATCATCCTTTGTACATGGTGGGTTATGTGCTGGAGAAGAGGATAAATAGAATCTTGATTAATGAAGGATCTGGGGTTAACATTCTGCCCATCCATACATTGAAAGAACTGGGCATCATGACTGAGGAACTTAGTGAATGTTGTCCGTTAATACAAGGATTCAATCAAGGGAGAAGATGTCTATAGGCTCTATCAAGTTAGAAATCTATATTGGCGATTTGCGATCTAGTGAATTGATGTATATGTTCGATGCAAAGACTTCACACAATATATTGCTTGGTAGGCCTTGGGTACATGAGAATAAAATTGTCTCATCCTCTTATTATCAGTGTTTGAAGTATCTTCAAGATGGAATTGAAAGGAAAATAGTTGCTAATGATAATAACTTCACTAAAGCTGAGTCACACTTTGTTGATGCAAAATTCTATCCGAAGAATTACATTGTGAAGGAAGCAAAACTTGACGATATCAAATTAACCAAGTCTAATATGCCTACTAGCAAGAGAACTGATATGGTTTTTGGATAGGTCAAGGCCAGTATCGGGGAGCCAGATTCCTATCCAGATAAAGGGAAGATTGTGTCCTAGAAGAAGAAGCCAACCATGTATCTCGCTATGTTCCGAAGGTAAAGAAAGAGGCAGGTCAATCATTTGATGGACAGAGAAATGTATTGGGAGGTCTAACTCTTCCTATCAAATGCATTGATGCAATTAACTTGTCTTCAAAGCTGCTAAGAAAGTTTGTGGCTCAAAATCCACCTCAAGATATGCCACTCTCTACAAAACGTACAAAGGGCTTTGATCCAAATGCTTACAAGTTACTTGCAAAGGCTGGATACAACCCTAATGAGCCATCTAAATCAGGAAAACTCCCATCAGATGATGTCACTAAGAAAGCACACAAAGGTTTGTGCTATAGCTAACCACCTCCTATCCGTATTTCCGTAAGAAGAGCAAGTAACCATTACATCACCATCCAAGATGAGTCTTCTTCTTCTAACAAAAGGCCTTCTGTCTTCGATCGGCTTGGAAAACCTACTACGAGAACTTCTATGTTCGAGAGGTTGGTACAATTAAAGAAAGAAAATAAGAAGCATCAGAAAAGTTACTTAAGGGTGACAACATTTGCTCCACTTATCCAAAAAGATATCCAAAGCACAATTCCCTCTAGGATGAAGCGAAAAGTGGAGCTCATGGTTTCATGCGGAGAGGTGCTAAAGGCAAAGACTCTCTCTATGGTACAGACTAAGGAACGTGAGGAAGATGAAGAAAGTATAGGCTCCTCATGTCATATTGCAACTTTGAGGGAGCTTGATACCTCATCTCAAATAAAAGTTGATGGAGAATCAGAATTCACTGCTGCACAAGAGGAAGAAGATGCTGGAGATGCTCCACAGAACAAGAAGAAGGAGTGAAAGCTATGATAGATCCTTTAAAAGAAGTTAACCTGGGCACTGATGAAGACCCAAGGGCAACTTACTTAAGCGCTCTTCTAGAAGCCAAGGAAGAAAACGCTTATATGAATCTACTCAAAGAGTATAAGTATGTCTTCGCTTGGAGTTACAAGGAAATGCCTGGCTTAAATCCTAAAATAGCGGTCCACCAATTAGCAGTCAAGATTGGTGCCCTTCCTATGAAGCAGGTCCAAAGATGTTTTAGGCCAGAGTTAGTCCAATTAATGGAGAATAAAGTTAACAAACTCATCGAGGAAGGTTTATTCGTGAAGTTAAATACACCACATGGATTTCTAACATTGTTCCTATGAGGAAGAAGAATGGCCAAATTCGAGTTTGTATTGACTTCAGAGATCTCAACAATGCATACCCTAAAAATGGATTCCCGCTACCCATTCCAAAGCTAATGATAGTTGATACAATTGGTTATGAGGCAATGTCATTTATGGATGGTTCTTCTGGCTATAACCAAATCCGCATGTCACCAAAGGATGAAGAACTCACTGCATTTCACACCTCTAAAGGTATCTATTGATACAAAGTGATACCATCTAGTCTGAAAAATGTCGGCGCCATATATCAAAGGGCTATGCAGAATATATTTGATGACTTACTCCACAAAAATGTCGTATGTTATGTTGATGACTTAGTGATGAAGTCGAGAAAGAGGGGCGACCATTTGAAAAAATTAAGAATGGTGTTCGAATTGATCTGAAGATATTAGATAAGGATGAAAGCATTGAAATGTGCCTCTGGGGTTACTTCTGGAAAATTTCTTGGCTTTATTCTATGACATTGAGGGATCGAGATTGATCTAGCTAAAGTTGATGCCATCTTGAAGATGCCCCAGCCTCAAGACATTCGTGAGTTAAAAAGCCTTCAAGGAAAGTTAGCTTACCTGAGGAGGTGTATCTCAAATCTAGCTGGAAGATGTCATCCATTCAATCATCTTATGAAGAAGGGTGTTCCTTTTAAGTGGGACCAAACATATAGCGAAACTTTTGAAATTATCAAAGCATATCTGGCAAACCCTCTTGCTCTAACAACCTCTATACCTGGAAAGCTATTGATACTCTACATTGTGGCCCAAGAAAGGTTTGTTGGAGCTCTGTTAGATTAAAAGAATAGCAAAGGCAAAGAAAACTCCCTCTACTACTTGAGCCGAATGATGATACCAAATGAACTGAATTATTAACCAATCGAAAAGGTATGTTTGGCTCTAGTCTTCTCAATTCAAAAGATAAAACATTATTTTCAGGCTTACGTTGTTCGTCTTATATCTAACGCAAATCCCATCAAGTTTTTCATATCGAAACCAGTCCTCAGCGACTGACTAACAAGGTGGTATCTCCAATTCCAATAGTTTAAGATCATTTACATCCCTAAAAAAAGTAGAAAAGGACAAGCATTACTAGACTTCTTGGCAAACCATCCAATACCAAATGATTGGAAGCTAGCTGATAAGCTCCCTGATGAAGATGCAATGGCTATTGAAATACAACCTCCTTGGAAGATGTACTTTGATGCGGCTGCATATCATAGTGGAGCTGGCACTGGAGTGGTGTTTGTCACTTCACAAGGAGAGGTCCTACCATTCTCCTTCACATTGAAACAACATTGCTCTAATAATGTCGCAGAATATCAAGCATTGATACTTGGTCTATAAATAGTTCTCCATATGAAATAATTATAATTGCAAGTCTTTGGTGACTCTCAGCTAGTGATTAAATAGCTTTTGGGAACTTATGAGGTCAGAAAGCCTAAACTGCACCCATATCACTGTTAACCTCAAAAGTTAATAGGATGGCTTGGAGATGTAACCCTCCAATATGTGCTGAGAAAGAAAAATAGAATACCTGATGCCTTAGCTGCTCTAGCTTCAACTCTAACTCTTCCTAATCAAACACAAATTGTTATTTGCCAAAAAATGGGTAGTACCACCACTGGGTGAAGATGAACATATGGAGGATAAGCTTGAGTATGTTGTTGCAGTTTCTGAAGTCAACAAAGAGGATTGGCGACAAGCTATCATCGACTACTTATGTTATGGGATACTTGCAGAAGATGCTAGAAAGAGGACTAACATTCATCGTCGTGCACCTCATTTCCTTTACTATACGGACACACTATATAAATGATTATTTGAGGGGGTACTTCTTCGATGTCTAGGAGAGAAAGAAATAAGTCAAGCTCTGCAGGAAGCACATTTGGGAGTATGTGGATCACATTAATCTAGACTAAAGCTCCACTTTCACATAAATAAAATGGGGTATTATTGGCCAACCATGGTAAAAGATTACTTGGATAATGCTCGAAGGTGCAAATCTTGTCAATTCCATGCGAATTTCGTACATCAACCACCTGAAGTTTTACACCCAATTATTGCATCTTGTTCATTTGATGCTTGGAGAATAGATGTAGTTGGACCATTCCCAAAATCATCTGGTGGACACCTATATATCTTGGATGCAATGTATTACTTCTCAAAATGGGCCGAAGCTGTCGCTCTCAAAGAAGTAAAGAAGGATAATTTTGCAAATGTTATTCGAGTGAATATCATATACTAATTTGGCATTCCTCGATACATAATAACCAGTAATGGCAAGCCATTTGATAACAAATTGATGAATAAGATTTGTGATCTTTTCGGCTTCAAGCAGTGGAAGTCCTCTATGTATCATGTTGCCGCCAATGGTCTTGCTGAAGTATTCAATAAGACTCTATGCAATCTCCTGAAGAAAGTAGTCTCTAAGTCCAAATGAGTCTGGCATGAAAGAATGGAAGAAGCTTTATAGGAATATAGGACAACATATCACACACCAACTCAAGCAACTCTATATGCGCTTGCTTTTGGAGTTGAAGCAACCTGCCACTTGAGTGACAAATATCATCCTTGAGACTTGCTATTCAAGAGGGACTTACAAAAGAAGAGAATGCTCGACTACATCTCTCTGAGTTAGAAGTTCTGGATGAAAAGAGCATCGAAGTTCGAAAAAATCTTGAATGTTATGAGGCTCGTCTATCTCATGCATTTAACAAAAAGGTTCGCCTGAGGTGCTTTCAAGTCGGAGACCAAATCCTTGCAGTAAGGAGACCCATTATCACTTCACATAAGTCTGGGGAAAAATTCACCTCAAAGTGGGATGGACCATATGTAGTACAAGAAGCGGATTCAAGTGGCGCCTACAAACTTGTCGATGCGGATGGTTTAAGGATTGGTCCCATAAATGCAAAATTCCTCAAGAGGTACTATCCTTAAAGTGAGATGATGCTTCGTGACATATGAACATAAACTACATGTTACTCCTAGCCCACAAGAGTATAAACTGTGTATGGTACACCAAACAAACACACTCACCTTTCCAAAACTATGTTGTGACTTGATCCTCTTCATTGTGGTACGTAGGCGCATGAAATTATATTCTAAGTTCAGTTGAATGAGTGTCAAAAAACCATATATCCCCACTTGATCTCTCATATGAGAGTTAAAGTTATAATTACACTTCATCAAACATTGGACTTATACCAAATGGTGGTGACTCAATTGGGGCAAATCCCTATGAAATATAAGCTTCCTCGACAACGTACTTGAAGTCTTCAAATACTCCGAGTATGCAAGGTAGATTTTGCAAATTCTCTAAGTTTGCAGCTTGAAGTGTTCATGTCTCTCCATATATGAAATTAGAAGTCTTCAAATACTTTAAGTACACAAGGTAAAGTCCCTAGGTTCTTCAAAGTATGCAAGCTGGAGTCCTCAAATTCTTCAAGTATGCAAGTTGAAGTAAATCTTTAAGTTGAAGTCTTTAAGTCTATCAAGTTTGCAAATTGAAGTCTTAAATTCTTCAAATCTGCTAGTTGAAGTCTTCAACTCTTCTAAGTATGCATGTTAAAATCTCTAAATCTTCCAAATATGCAAATTATTCAGGTATTTGGGTTAGTTGAAGCCTTCAAATCCTTCAAGTCTTAAAATTGTAGTTTAAATCCACCATGGTTCTTCAAAACCACTAAGTGTGTGAACTGCTAAAAAATCCTCAAATTGTCATTCTTATGGTGGGAATGCATATTCATTCCTTTTCACCATGAGGACGTCTTCAAATTGTCATTCTTATGATAGGAATGTGTATCCATTCCTTTTCACCATAAGGACGTATTCAAATTGTCATCCTTAAGGCGAGAATGCGTATCCATTCCTTCTCACTGTAAGGATTTCTTCAAATCACCTTTTAAGGTGGGGACGATGATCTATCCCCTTCACATCGTACATATTTCTTCAAATCACCTTTTAAGATGGGTCCACTGATCCATTCCTTCACACCTTAAGGATTTCTTTAAATCACCTTTTAAGGTGGGGACGCTGATCTATTCCCTTCACACCAAAAAGATTTCCTCAAATCACCTTTTAAGACGGGAACGCTGATCTATCCCCTTCTCACCATAAGGATTTCTTCAAGTTGTCGTTCTCATGGTGGGGACGCTTATCTATCCCATTTACACCATAAGGATTTCTTCAAATCACCTTTTAAGGTGGGGACGCTAATTTATCCCCTTTACACCATAAGGATTTCTTCAAATCACCTTTTAAGGTGGGGATGCTGATCTATCCCTTTTACACCATAAGGATTTCTTCAAATCACCTTTTATGGTGGGGACACTGATCTATCCCTTTTACACCATAAGAATTTCTTCAAATCATCTTTTAAGGTGGGGACACTAATCTATCCCCTTCACGCTATAAGACAATATTCTTGTGATATAATGAACCTCTTAATTATGTGACGTCTAAAAAAATATGTATATATTTTTGATCCTACAAAAAAGATAGAAGAAGAGAAAAAGGGGCAAAGTTGACAAGAAATACAATAGTGATGGACTCTTTACTACAAAGAAAAAAAAGCATCAATTTTCTTTGTAAGTATTTTATTTTATTCTATTCACAAAAAGGATAAAATAATATTATTTAGGATCATGTGATTAAAAAAAGAAAGAAAACATGATTCATCAACCAAAGAAGTTATTTCTTAATGAATTAAATATATGTACATTCTTTTTTTTAGTCACTCTCATATGAAATACAAAGTACCATTTGATTAAGAAAAAGAAAACATGATTCGTCAACCAAAGAAACTATTTCTTGATGAATTAAATATATGTACATTCTTTTTTTTTTTTAGTTACTTTCAAATGAAATACAAAATACTCATGTGATTAAAAAAAAGAGATGATTCAACAACCAAAGAAACTATTTCTGGATGAATTAAATATATGTATATTCTTGTTTAGGTCATTT
Organism: Solanum medicagineum; assembly: GCA_026153255.1. Lineage (NCBI taxonomy): Eukaryota > Viridiplantae > Streptophyta > Magnoliopsida > Solanales > Solanaceae > Solanum > Solanum medicagineum. The sequence continues at coordinate 2,875 of JAPFFP010042461.1, read as the reverse complement.
TCATATGAAATACAAAATATTCATGTGATTAAAAAAAGGAATGATTCATCAACCAAATAAGTTATTTCTAGATGAATTAAATACATGTATATTCATTTTTTTAGTCACTCTCATATGAAATATAAATACCTAGGTGATTAAAAAAAGGGACAACAAAAGAACGCAAAAAAAAAAAAAGAGAAGGAAAGATTACCTGATGACAGATGCTTGCTAACTGTCAAGAGAAAGGATTGATGTATGTTCAACAAGAGACACGACATCTATTTATAGAGGGGTTAATGAGTATCCTGAGTGAATTGAGATTCCATTATTTGAGTTCCAGTAGAATCAAAATAGTAGTACTCAAATTTACTTCTAATTAGGTTAGGACAAGGTGATATTCATTTAAAAGGGCATTTGGGGCCCCAGAAGGGTGATAGAAATCCAAGTGGAAAATGGAAATTAAAGGGGGACCACAAAGGGTCAACTTGAGTTTCAAGGTGAAACAATTCTTAGTTGCCTAATTTGGAACTTAACTTTGCTGCTTCCACTGTTCCTCACGATTCTTTAAAGTGGAAATATAAAAAATCAGTGGCTCTCTAGTAGTATCATTAAAATAATAATTATATTATTATAATATTAATTTAATACTTCAAGTCTAGTCTTCAAAAGATAAAATATCTTGATAAGACTTGAAGTAGGGGGCATTTGTAATCATATAAAATTTATTAAAATATAAATTGTATAATATGATTCAAATTATATTAAACTCAAAATATATTAGTCCAAATAAGTATTGTGAATTAATATAGTTGGGTTAATTACTAAGTCCAATGAAATATGGATTAAATTAAAAGCCCAAATTCACTTATTTGGGCTACAAAAGATGACCCATTTTATTAGACCCAATATCCGACCCATTTTATTAGACCCAATATCCTCTCATCCTAAAGGCCCACTTGATGTCATGTGTCGGGTGACGTGGTGTGCCAAGTCAAATAAAGAAATCAATAGGATTATGCCATGTGTTAGAATGACATGGCATTCCTATCTCAAATCCAAAGCCAATAAAAATATACCACATGTACAAGTGATGTGTCTCAACCAGTCAAATATTGTCATGTCACTTGAAAGGAGTCCTATTCTTATCACTTTTCCTACGCCATGTCACCTTAAATCTGATTGGCCAAAAAAAAGCATGATTCCATTATAACTCAAGGAGTTCTATTCTTATCACTTTTCCTGATCCATGTTACCTTAGATCTGATTGCGGAAGAATGTATGATTCTATCATGACTCCTCTATTCTACAACTATATAAAGGGGTCCTCATAATTCAGAATTCACATCAAGAATTCTAACAAGAAGCCAGAGAGAGCTCGTGGAAACGCGCAGATTTCTATACAAGCAATAAGAAGAATTCAAGAAATTAAGAAATCAAGCATTCAAGTTCAAGAATGCATCAAGATCAAGACCACCAGATTCAAGAACAAGCCTAAAAGCCCTTGGATTCAAGTACAAGTCAAGATCAAGTTCAAGAGCATGATCATATCAAATTCAAGTTTAAGTTCATCAAATTCATATATCAAGATTAAGACCACCGAATTCAAGATCAAAGCCCAAAAATCTTTGAATTCAAGTACAAGTCAAAATCAAATCTATCAAGTTTTGCAAGATTCAAGAACAAGCTAAAGAGCCCTTGAATTTATATTTGAAAAGGCAAATCAGAGGATCCATAGAGATTGTAGAACTCACTCCTTGAAATAAAATACTATGATTGTTGAAATACTTTTCGTTCCTTGATTAATGTTTTTTAAGATGTGAATTTTATTGTCATACAAATATATACTACTCCCTCCATCCTATTTTATGTGGCACCCTTTGACTTGACATCGTGTTTTAGAAAAAAAAGTAAAACTTTTGAAATTGTGGCCTAAAATCATTCTGTGAATTTTGTGTGGTTGAGATTCATTTCATTAAGGATAAAAGGGGAATTTTAAAGCCAAATTATTTCCAATTAGAATAAGGTGACATTCTTTTTGGGACGGACCAAAAAGGAAAGGGTGCCACATAAAATGGGACAACTCAAGCAGGCGCCTCTCCATAGGAAATAATGGGACAATATTGTAGAATTATAATTGAAGCAGAGTTTAACTCAAGCAGGCACCTCTCCATCAACATGTCTGCTTGAGTTGTCTGCTTTCTCGCCGCTATTATATGGGGTCAGTAAAAATAATTTGTGGGTTTATTGATTTAATATTTTTAAAGAAACTTGATTATATTTTTTTTCCAGCTGCTTTAATTATGATTTTACAATATTAGCCTTAATAAATTATTTTTGTGACTTTCTGGGACCTGCAAAAAAATTTACGGGATCATTAATTTAATATTTCTAAAGCAGGTTGATTATAGTTCCTCCGCTGCTTCAATTATGATTTTACAATATTAGTCATGACAAGTTATTTTTGTGAGTTTCTTAATTTAATATTTCCAAAGTAGCTTTATTATATTTCTGCGGCTGCTTCAATTATAATTTTACAATATTAGGCCTAACACTTGTTGACTTCATTTCCAAAGTGGTTTGATTATATTTCTTCGGTTGCCTCTAAGTCTAATAATTAATAGCTTAAAAGTTATAAATGCATAAAAAATATCTATTTCCATCACAAAAACTGAGATTAAAAAGTATCTGTTCGGCCCGTGCGAGCATGGGATTCATGGCCAGTATACACTAGTATATATGAATATATAAATAATTATATTTTTCTCTTTAATATTTTATATTTACTATGGTTTTCAATTTTAATTATCAAAATAACTTACATAAAAGATTCATTTATTTTCTTAAAGAAAATTATCATGTTGCATGAAATTTTTCTATTTGATCCAGATTATTA
>JAPFFP010042460.1:0-14096 GCA_026153255.1 Solanum medicagineum | reverse complement strand
ACTCTGCCGAAATTTCTGCAGATTTCCAACCCAGGTAATTGGGATGATTATGTTTATGCATGAGTGGGTGTCCCTAATGGCACAGGTCACGGCCCTCGGTGGGGTCGTGACACTATCCAATATATAACCCTTTGGTGGTAATGTGGTATAAACCCCTCACATCATTGATGGTAATCACACCTTACCAACAAGGTGATGAAGTATAAACCCCTCGCATGGTTGATGAGTACAAACCCCCAACACGGTTACCCGGGCTCTTGTCCCCCTAGATCAATTATGGTCTAATGCAACACTATATATAGAGTATATCATGTCCATAAGCTCATTCCATCATTATATATTCAATTGTATCATATCTCATGGTTTGGACCTTTATTTCCACAAGAAAGCCTAGCCGGACATTTTATCAAACACTTGGGGAGTATAATGGGGATAAAAGACTATGCAATTTAGAGATGAAATCATGCAACAAAACCTATTGTAAAACCATAAATCAACACCATGCAACACCCCCAAGACATTCACATCAAAACACCTCATCAAATCCAACATTAGATCCAAGATTTAGAGCTCAAAACATGCTAAAACAACCATACTTTCATGAACTCAAATCACTGTGCAATAAATTTCTTAATATACAAGACCCACATGTAAAATCAACTTTAAATCATGCAATATTAGTAAAAGGAGGTTAGGGCACCATGGGTGGAAGAACCCAATGGCTAAACACTACATACCTTAGCTTTGGAGAAGCTTTTGGTGAAGATTGGAGATGGAGACTTGATGCTTGAAGAAGAACCTTGAAGGAAACCTTGGCTTGGGATGAGGGTTTGGGACTTGAGTTTTAGGAGTGAAAATATGACCAAGTATTTTGGGAAGTATTGGGAAATGTTTAGGATGATATAAGGGTGAGATTTGGGTAAGTATAGATAACAACACGTTTGGCAACACTTTGGCCCAACACTTAGAATATATTGGATGAACTAAAAAAAGTGCCAAAATTATACAGAGGCGCGTCATGGAGGTGACGCGGAAACCTTTCTAGAAATCGATTCTTGAAATTTCATAATTGCTAAATCTTTGCTCTTAAATAGGGATTAGACCCTTTTACCCCTAATTTGGACCCCCTGAACAAGAATCCGAATTCAGAGTTTTTCGAAAATAACAAACAGATTTTGAGATATATGAATATTAAAATTTCGGGCATAGCAAAGCACGTTTTTGGGCACTTTTTAAGGTCGTTACAGTAATACTAGTGTAAAGCCATGCACTTCAAGAGTGAAATCCTCTAAGAAAATTCAATGTAAAACCACCCAGCAACACTTGGTAATACCATCATGCAATATACATCAAGACCTTTCATCAAATCTCAAAATAGATCCACGATTCATAGCTCACATCATGCTTACACAGTCGCACTTTCATGAAATCCCAACATAGTTCATAGTCAAATTCATAAGAAGTAAGATCCACAAGTAAATCAACTTAGAATCATGCAATTTATGTAAAAAGGAATCTTGGGCACCGTGGGGGAAAGAACTCAATGGTTGAAACCCTCATACCTCAACTTTGGAGAATTCCATGATGAAGATGGAGATAAGAACTTGAATCTTGAGTGATTTCCTTAAGATCCGGAATGAGATTTGACACCTGAATTTTGAGTTACATAATAGTTTAAGTGTTTAAAATAGTATTAGGGAATGTCTTGTATGGTATGAAGGTGAAATATGGCTAAGTATAGGTATTTTCACATATGGGAAGACTTAGGCCCAAGACCCAAAAGCCTTGTACCGAACAAATAAAACTGGCACAAAATACAATATGGCACGCCCTGGCCGCGTTGCGCCAGGGGCATGCCTGGTCACTGGAAATCACTCACTTGGAAAATTGAAATTGTGATTCTTTCGCTCTAAAATCGGGGTTAGACCTATTTCCTACTCAATTTTGCCCCGTAAACAAGAATATAAAGTCGGATTTTCCAAGTCACGCATGACTTTTGAGATATATAGAAATTACTATTCCGGGCACTTCCAAGGCACATATTCGGGCACTTTCTAGGATCGTTTCAATATCTCCCCCTTGGGAACATTCATCCCCAAATGTCAAAGAAACGTACTTAAGAAGAATAATTATGAAGAAATCAACCCCAACAAGAATGCAACAATACACTTAAACACCATTTGCAAAATCTCAACATAATTGTCAAAATTATCATGAACTCGTCAACATAAACATGAATGCATGTAAATGACATAGGGGCTGAAACATACAACTTAAAATCCCAAAAGGAATTTTACATGTTATCATAAACTTGAATAGAATGAAAGACGTACGAATATCTCTTCTCCATGCCCGCTCCGGCTCCCCGAGAGACACTTTTGACTTGACGATTCTTCCAAAGGGCCTTGACGAACACTACATCAATCAACTTCTCCTAAGCCAACTTATCCTCCACAACACCCACAACCTCAAAGAGTTCTATAGAGGTAGAGTCACCAACACATCCCCTCAACCTAAAAGCATGAAGAAGTAGACGAACCATATCCATATCCATATCCATAGGAAATTCCCATTCGCTTCAACCTTACCAACCTTTCTTAGCACTCTGTAAGGACATACAACCCACACACTCAATTCCTTTTCTTCTGAAATCGTACTACACCTACATGGGTGGGAACTTGATCCAATCATCAACACAAGCACACATAGCCCACCTTAGTATCCAATGACACCATCTCCCCCTTGGGAGGAAACCCCCACTTTGTCACCATTGCCACCTTCTTCCAACCTAACAAACCGATAGACCCCTCTAGTCACCTCTTTGCTGTCGTCATCCCCAACTTCATCCAACCTTACATTCATTAAAATTCACATCACCCCCAAATGATCCACAAGCTCCCCCTCACCTCCGGAAACAACCAACATATTATCACCAAGGGCTACTACAAACATAACAAGGTAGGGATTAAAGACCCTATTCATGAGACCTATAGACATAATCAGTGTGTAAATCAAACCAAAAGCACTACCTCAAACTCTAAATATCGGAAAGTACATCAAGAACCCATCTATCACTAGAACAACTCAATAGAAATGGCCTAGGTTCAACACATCTAACTCTTACAAGATGACAAATGCAACCCTTAGAGATCAATTGCACCTTAAGACAAGAAATGGAATTACCCCTTCAGAACCACCTTACAAGCCCCCACTCATGGACGAGTTTATTTAGGAATTGGAATCTAACTCTACAGGCCCTACAATCAATGGAGACACAATAACCATGCAACTACTCCATCCCATGTACAACTTCAAACTCCACCACATCTATTTCAACAAATTCACGAGGCAAGGACTAAATTCAACATGACTATGGAACAATTCCCATAGACCTTTATAGTAATAATAAACTCACCAATGGGGTAGAAACCAATAAGTTCACATAGCAATTCGGGACACATAAGAAGCCCACTAGCAACCAAAAAGAATAATAAGAGGAATAGCGACCCCCAGAACCTTCAAAGCATGCACAATAAAATCAATGAAAAATCTCTAACTTACTGGTAGCATCATTGGGCACCTCTTCTACCCCTTGGCTCTGAGCATAGAACTGATTGTGTCGTGGAACACCCCCTTGGCCACCTTGGGCCTCTTGATTCACATGTCCATCTTGTCCTTGAAATCGACCACCCTTACGCCTTTTTCGAGCATATGGACAATCAACTAGCTTGTGACCCACTTCACTATGCCCCTTTAAAGTTGACCCTCCTATCGATACTTGTGTAAGACTTAGCCAACGAAAATTCCTTTGAACTTGGCTTGACATAGGTGACCCACGATGGTCTTAAATGACATGATTAAGCCTGACATAGGTTTGAATGAGAGCTTGAAGCTTGAATGAAATCCTCAAGATTTGGAAGGGGTTTTGGCACTTGATTTTAGAGTGAAATAATTATCTAAGTATTTGAGTGAGTATTGGGGAATGTCTTGAATTATATGAGGTGAAATAAGGCTAAGTATAGGTACTTTCATGTATGGCAAAGCTTGGACACAAGACCCAAAATCCTTGGACCGGAACACAAAATCTGAGAAAAATTAACACAGGGGTGCGAATGCCCACTATTTTTCGCAAACTTGGAAAATTCGGATTTTGCTACGGTTGCTCTAAAATTTGGGTTATACCTATTCCCCACTCAATTTTTCCTGCTGAACAAGAGTATGAAGTTGGATTTTTGAAATAATGCACGGACTTTGAGATACATGGAATTATGATTCCGGGCACTTCCGAGGCACATTTTTCGGCACTTGTTGCGGTCATTTCAATATCTCTCCCTTGGAAACATTCATCCCCGAATATCAAAGGTACATACATTAGAAGGGTAATCCTGAAAAAATCAGCTCTAACATGAATGACTCAACATATTTAAAGACCATTTTAAAATCTCAACATAAACGTCAAAATCGTCATGAACTTGTCAACATAAACATGAATGCATGCAAATGACATAGGGGATGAAAAAGAAGACTTGATGTTATAAAAGGGCTTGACATGTTATCATAAGCTTAAATAGAGTGAAAAAGATACGGATATTGCTCCTCCACACTCGCTCCGGCTCCCTGAGAGACACTTTTGCCTTCACGATTCCTCCAAAGGGCCTTGACGAACACTACATCCTTATCAATCAACTTCTCCACCCATATATCCAATACCTCCACCGGGACCTTCTCCTAAGTCAACTTATCCTCCACAACACCCACAGCCTCAAAGAGTTCTATAGCACTAAAGTCACCAACACATCTCCTCAACCTAGAAGCATAAAGAATCGGACGCTTCATATCCACATACCTAGATAATTCCAAACCTTATGCAACCTTATTGACCTCCCTCTACCTTCTACAAGGACTCACAATCCTCAACTCTATTCTCAACCTAAAATACACTTAGTCCACTTGGTACCATAAACCACCATCTCCCCCTTGGGAGACAACCTCCACTCTATCATCTTTTCACCCAAAACTTCCAACTCACTTGCTTAAACTAGGCCTCTTCAGCCAAAGAAGATTTGGAACCATCAAGAATACTACACCACTATGCTCAACTTCCTCCAACCTAACCCCCAACCTAGCCAACCGATGGACCTCTCTAATCACCTCTTAGCCACCATCATCCACATATGCTATGATACCCATGGCACCCAACTTAGAGCATCAACCACAACACTAGCCTCAACGGGAAATATTGCACACTCATATGATAATCCTTAAGGAGTTCAAACCACTTTCTTGTTATCCCCAACTCACACCTATCATGTTAAGCCCACACTCTCTCATCCTCCAAGACTTACAACACTACCCCCAAGTGATTCACAAGCTCTAAATAAATCAATGCTTCACCACTAGAGACTACCTCAAACATGTCAAGGTAGTGGTTTAAGACCCTATTCATGATACCCATAAACATAGTCGGTGTATAAGTCAACTAAACACCTCCACCAATACTAAAAATGCTCACTACTAATCCAAAAGACACCTAGAGACACCACCTACCTTCACCCTCACTTAGGGACAAAACCCGACCGGAGATAAATCTTAAAGAAGTGAGTAACCCATTGTAGTTGACCAAATAGATCGACCATCCTTAACCTTCATATTACAACCTTACAGATTCTACACTTATTGGAAGCATGCTATGCAAGTAGTACAAACTATCCCAAGACCTCCAACTCATCAAGATAAGTTCAACCAAGATTACAAGACAAGACTCTATGCAATAAGAACATGGGGTATCCCTTAGAGATCAATTGGACCTTAAGTCAAGAAATAGACTTACCGCTTTAGAACCACCTTACAAGCCCCCACTCAAGGACAGGTCTATTAGGAAATTTGAACCTAACTCTACGGGCTCTACAATCAATTGAGGCACAACATACATGCAACTTCTCTATCCCAAGTATAACATCAAAATCCATCACATCAAATCAAACGAGTCACAAGGCAAGACCTAATGCAATATGAACACGGAACAATACCTATGAACTTTCTAGCAATAATATACTCAACAACGAGGTAGACATCAAAGGTTCACATAACAACTCGGGATGCACAAGAAGCCTACTAGCAACCAAATGTAATAATGAAAGGAATACTGAAACTCGGATCCATCAAAATCAAAACCTTGAACTTACCTTCCTTCTCCTTCCTCTTTGAAGCGGCATGATCAACAAGAAGAGCAAAGAACATTCGTTAGAGGGGAAATCCCTATCTTACTTCTAAAGCTCGACATAGACCATGAAGAAGGGAAACATTTCCTAAAACGTCTTATAGCCTCCTACTCATAGTTGTGGTGCACAACACAACCATGAATAAGACTCTCATCGACGCGCTGTGTTGGACTTTGAGGATCTAACAACCGTGTGCTCTGATACCAATTCCCAACAACATCTCAAAATAGAATTTAGCTCACCATTTCACATAAGAGATCCAATAGACAGTTCCATGTAATACAATTTGAACCTCAACAATCAGAATATCGTGAACACCTTCACACTATCAACAAAGGCAGTTAGTCATGCTAATTGATATGTGTAACTCGAATACATGTATCTGATAGAGGCAAACACATATATTCGAGACCTAAAATATGATTTAAAAAAATATAATATTGAAAACCAATGTGAATCTAACTAATTAATGTAAGTTATCCTTTTTATTAATATATGGGCATGGCCCAATCTATTTTTTTTTTTTTTGAAATATCCAAATATTTTTATTTCTAATTAAAAATTGAAGAGTTCATAAAAGGTTTGATCAAACTAAAAATGCTTATAAGTTGTAAAATCAGAAGTCATGATTGATGCTTTATTGTTTTGTTTGATTTTGGCTTATCAACATTTTTGATATTATCAAATACCTAAATAAGTTTTAAAAAATTGCTTATAAATCAATTTGATTAGCTTATAAATTTAATCAAATATCTTTTGATCGCTCGAACTTTCTTTTTTCTCTTTTTGTGTTTCCTTATACTGCTTATTCTTGTTTAGTATATTACATTTGTTCCTAATGCAATCTCGTAGCATCTTCCATACAGGAAACCTGTTTACTACTGTTTTTTTTCTTTTGCCTAAGTGGAGAAACATTAAATTGCAAATGTGACTTAATTCTAAATGTGTTCCAGCTCATTATTTTTAGGAATTCAACAATGTTTTCCATAAAAGATTTGTGATCTTTAGTTGCACTTGCTGATTGCATATCTAGGGAGTTGCTTCCAAAAGGATCCAGAAAGAATGCTTGGTGCTATCATTCAAATAATCTTATAAATATATGAATCTTCCTTGGGCTAATTTAATTTTGTTAGTAAAAATTGATTTACCTTGAGAATTAGACATTTTATAATTAACTACATTTTAAAATGAATTTGGGAATGAAAAATTTCTTCGCAACAAATATTTTCCTTATAAATGGATTCTACACGGTATGAATTCAAATTAATCGGATCAATAGTTAAGTTCCATACACTAAATGGTTATACCAAGAAAAACAATTGGTGACTTTTGTTGTGCTATACAAGATACAACAGTATGAATTCTTCTTTGTTGAATGATAAGAGGTACAGGGAGGTGAAAGGAAACTTCAAGCTGGAACGAATTCTTATCTAATCGAGAACAAGGAAACGTAAATTTCACAATTTGATCACTTTTATGTTTTATAAAATATTTCATTTAGGAGCTGACTTAGATGGCTTATTTTAATATAAAACTATCTAGCAACCACTTGAGGAGTAATTAAGTACAATTAGCGTTGGGATTTCTCTTGCATAATGATGGGCACATAGCTCTAAATAAAAGTAAGTAGTAGGTTTAAAGAGGGTCAAACATGCATCCAAAACAACTTCCTTTCCTTTGCTGTTGCTCTTATATTTTAAATCTATTTTTGATTTCTTCATTTCATACTTTCTGTTATTTATGGATTCATTTGGTTTTCGCCATTTTTCGAAAATAGCCTCGCTATCTCTATGATGTAGTGGTAAGGTCTGCATCTATTTTAACCTCCTTGGACCCCACTTGTGGGATTTCACTGGATATGTTGTTGTTGTTTTTCTCCATTTGATTGATTGATTTTCTTGGGGAAGAGGGTGCTGTTAAAATATCTACAAGTGGCACTTAGTTCATGTAACACCCTTGAAAATTACCAAAATGTCCCTAGAATGTAATCGTGGGCATAATGCATCTTGCCAAGCTCGGATGGAAAATCTGAGACAGGATTTGCTATTAACATGAAAAAACTAAGTGGAAAAGTGACCTCTACCCGATTTTAGAGCAGCCCAGTCGAATAATAATTTTTCGTAATAAAATGCAAACCAGTGAGTATCTGCGATGGCTCTGCGAGGCGAACCCATTGCGGACCAACACTTAGTTTTGTTCAAACATTTTTCTATGGGATTTTGGAGGATTTTAGATGGAAAATACCAAAAAAAAATACGCAGTCCACGTCGCGTACCCCTCGTCCCGAAAATTGACTTTTTTTTAACTTCGTGAGAGGCACCCTAGACCTTTCCAAACCCCTCCTAGGCTTAATGTATGACTAGAATAGGTCGTTTAAGCATAAAAAGGCTTTGAAGCCCATCCTTAAGTCGTTCTAAGTCTCTGAAAAAGACCAAGGGCTAAAAGAGAAGAGAGAAGAGCGAGAAGTTGAAGATTTCAAGTCGAATTCATGCCAAATTAATTGTCTACCTTCATTCTAGGTATGTAAGGCTAAACTAAAAGCATGAGATTGTTCTCTCATATGTCCTATAGATGGTCTTTAGTGAGAGTTGAAAGTTCTTGAGTCTACATACATGATTCTTGATTATTTTCTTGACAAATTATATCAATTGTATGTATTTTCATACGTTGATGATAATCCTAAACTTGTTTTCTTGAATTGAATATTTGTCATGAGATATTGTATAAACCCTATATGTTATTTTGTGAAAGCAAGCATGAATGAACCTAGGGATAGAGTCTACAACCTTGACTTGAGTATATTGATTGAAATCTTGACATGAGTGTGGGGTTGAGTTGGTTGAGCTTGATGACCCTACGAGTCTTCATAATTGAGTTCTTGAGTCTTGTATAAATGACTTCTTCTAAATGATTATCAGAGTCTTTGAGTTCTTAAACAAGAGTTGAGTTAATTAAGATGGGTTCAAGTCCCTTGAATTAATAGAGAATGTGGAGTTTGAGTTAATGAGATAATGAGAGTCTCTATGAGGCTCATTCGAGATAATTGAATTGAGAGGAGGAGTGGACTAAGTCTGTCAGAGTCGGAAGAGTTCTCACTTGAGGGCTAAGTCTGTTAGAGTCGGACAAGTTCTCACTCGAGGGCCAAGTCCATTAGAGTTGGACAAGTTCTCATTCTATGGAATAAGTCCATTAGAGTTAGACAAGTCCTCACCTTATTGTCTTGAAACAGTAGGATTCTGATCAGTTGATTGGTTGAGGGTTACTTGTCTACTCTTTATTCTTGCTTTATATAGACATTTCACATGTAGACTTTTACTATCCTTCATGTTCACTGATATATCTATATTATTTTACCAGTTTCAATTTCACTCAGGTATTTTACATACCAGTATATTCCAAGTATAGACGTCCCCTTTTGGACTACATCATTTTATGATGTAGATACACAGGATTAAGATCGTCAACATGCGCGTCGTTGAGGATTTGAGACATTGAGCTGATTGGTGAGCCTCCCTTACTTTGGAGGATTCATTACTTTATTTCAATCTTGCTTTAGAGTTAGATTTTCTTGTCTTTGTTTTGATTGAGGTAGCCATTGGTCTGTCATTGGCACCATCTGATAGTGATAGAGGCTTCATAGCCTAGAGTCAAATGTTGATGTAAGACTTGTTGAGCTAGTTCTTTCTACTAGCCTTTTTATTTGATATGACTTTTGAGATTTGATGTGCCTATTACTATCTTTGGTCTTCTGCTGAAATTGCCTTCTTAAGTTATTAACTCAATAAATGTGACGAGGCCAAGTGGTTCGCTTGGTAACTAGCAATAATCTCTGAGTTCCAGTTACGCCTAAGGTACCCTCCCGGGGTGTGACAAACTTGGTATCAGAGCATTGAGTTCAAGTGTCCTAGGGAGTCTACGAAGTTGTGTGCAGTAGAGCCTTGTTTATAGATATGTTGTGCACTACACATATAAGCAGGATGCTATAGGGCATTAGGAATTGTTTCACTTCTTTCATATTCCAATTTTCATGTGATAGAGTTAAAACTCTATGAAAACTCCCTTTTAATTCGTGCATTATACGATTGCAGAATATGCCTTGCAAAAGAATTGCTGACCAAAGAGATGCTCCAGACCCAGTTGCTGACAATGCCCTACCAGAGGTACTGGTCTGGGTAGAGACCAGGAGACAGGTTGCCCAATCAGGACTGCTGAGGTCCCACAGGCTCCCTGCACAGCCTCAGCAGGCTCCCACCTCAGAGGCAGAGTTTAGGGGAGGTATTGCCATGCTCACTCAGTTAGTGGCCTCCTAGAGTAACATCCGAGGTCTCCAGGCTCCTAGATCCATTTCGCAGGAGCCCAAAATTTCAACCAGACTCAAGGACTTCTTACGGATGAACCCTCCAGTGTACATGGGGTCGAAAGTTAAAAAGGACCATAGAATTTCATCGACGAAATATACTAGGTTTTGAGGGCCATGTATGCTAGTGGGGTGGAAGGGGTTCAACTTGTCTCCTACCAACTAAAGGATGTTGCAAATATCTAGTGCAACGAATGGGAGGACAGTAGAGGTGAAGATGCTGAGCCTATTGAGTGGGATATGTTTGAGACTGCTTTCCTTGACCATTTCTTTTCCCAAGAGTTGAAGGAGGTGAAGGTTGAGGAGCTTGTAAACTTGAAACACGGAGGGATGATCGTTAAGGAGTACAGTCTCAAGTTCATTAAGCTGTCCAAATATGCTCCGGATATGGTCTAAGATATAAGGGCAAGGATAAGAAAGTTTGTATCTAGCATGAACAAGCATGTGCAAAAGAAGTACAAAGCAGTCTTGCTGATCCCAGGCATGGACATTTCGAGGATTATGGTGTATGCCCAGCAAACTGAGGAAGACAAGAAGTAGGATAAAGACAAGCAATTAAATAGGAAAGCAAAAACGGCGAGGCATGAGCCAAGTCAATAGAGACAGGATAAGAATGATGGATCCTATTTCCAGAAGAGGTCCTCTCACTACGCACCTTCTGCAGCGAGTGCACCCGTTCAACAGAACAGGCATGATTAGAAGTCTCAGGGTCACCAGAATTTCAAGGCCTAGGGTTCTTAGTTATAAATGAGTATGGCTCGAGGTTCCTAAGGAAAGACATGTTGTGGCACATATGGTAAGTTTCACTTAGGGGAATGTCGTGGAGGAAGTGTTGGATGTTACAAGTATGGCCTAGTAGGTCATCAATAGAGGGAATGTCCAATGCGATCCTACAAGGGCCAATCATCTATGCCAACACCACCAAATGATGTCACTGGTATCCTTTAAGCCCCTACTGTAACTATGATTTGTTTAATTCAAGTGTCGTATCTTTTGTGATCCTCCCCTCATCAATGGGTTTATCCGAATTGAGTAAACCGGCAATGATTGCACCATTCCTTTCCACTGATAGTGCCATAGTTGATCTGTTTGAGTTGAATGTGAATGGTTCCAATGTCATTTTATGCATGGACTGGCCTTAGGCTTGCTATGCCCTTGTTGATGGCAAGAGTTAGAGTATCAAGTTTTAGATGTATAATCGTGCTTGTCCTTGCATGGAGAGGTAGTAGATATGGGTCTCGCCAAAGGTAGAGATGATGGGTTCTCTTCGGTCCAGATAGTGATGTTGATAATAGCAGACTGAGAGTGAGGGTAGATGAGGAGGAGCGTTGTATCCTTATGGTGATTATGTGTTATGCTTGTGTCACATAGGGGTAAAGATAAGGAAGAGGGAAGAGGTGAGACGTTATGACATGCAATAGATAGGTAAGAGTAAATTAAAGTGCAGAGTAGACTAAGTCTGTTAGAGATGGACAAATCCCAATTTTATGAACTAAGTCCATTAAAGTCGGATAGGTCCCTATGTTGTGAACTAAGTCTATTTAAGTCGGACAGGTTCCTATTTTTAGATAGGCATTTGACATTCAGATCTTAGATAACTGATCTAAGAGTTTCCAACTCTATTGTGGATGAAAGGTGACTTGAGTGTTACACTACGTATAGTTCTGTGAACTCAGAATGAGCCTTGATAGACGAGAGAGATTGTACTTTATTATGAACGTTCTTAGATAAGATTTTCTCGATTGAATCGTGCTAATGATCTTTCGTTCAAAGTCCTTTCAATCTCAACAGAAATGCTGATGACATTAGAGGAGTGAGGGTTGATGAGAGAGAATGAGTGTTCTCGATTCTGTTAATGAGGCGACATTATTTTCCTTTTTAGGTTATAGGCATGGAGGAGGAGTTAGAAAAATTGTGATGAGTCTAATAGATAAGTGAAGGAATACCATGATAAGAGTGCATGCGATTGAGGGTGTAGATGTACTATGGTAGGTTAAAGATCCTCTAGTAAAAATTGACCTTAAAGAGGCCATGAAATGATTAGAGTGATAGGCTTGAATGTGCGAATTTCATTATGTGATTGTATAAGAGTGATGAAATGAGTTATATTCTATAAGTAAAGATCAATATAGAAATATTGATACAAATTTCAAAGGGATAGATTGGTGTAAGTATGATCATATTAGCAATAGCACCTTGAGGATCAAAGATAGGCTTGAAGGGAATAAGGGATGTGGATAGATGGAATTTTGAATAGGAGTTATTAGTTTAAGTTGATAGAGTAGAGTGTCACGAAAAGGAGCACAATTAAGATGAGGTACTAAGCTTGATATTTAATACATAGAGTCTTATGTATCGATGGTCCCATTCTCTATTAGAGTTGATAGTTTCCTTCCTAAGTTTGAAGGACTAATTGTTGAACTGTTTAGATGATTCGAATTGATTGACTTCCAATGTTCCATTCATGCTTGATGCTAAAAAAGTCTAAGAGAATATCCCTACTCTTGATTTGAAATGATTTGTTTATTTTGAGTTACTTGTGATTGTCCAGATTAGTTGATTGAGTATTGAAAGGAGTCTTGATTATTATTTGTGCCTGAACATGAGAATGTTGAAGGTAATTTCATTACCCATAACTAATTGGATTGTGTTTTGTTGAGTCAATTTTCTATTCTTGAGTTCAAATAGAATTGATTGATGATTGAGATAGAATGGAGAGTTTGATTGATAGATGTGAATGAGGAGATGAGTTTTGAGTCTATTCATGCCTTGGTTTCCACTTTTAGTCATCATTCGAGGATGTATAATTCCAAGGAGGAGATAACGTAACACCCTTAAAAATTACCAAAATGCCCCTAGAAGGTAATCGTGTGCATAACACATCTTCCCAAGCTCGGATGGAAAATCCGAGACCGGATTTGCGATCAACACAAACAAAAACAGGGCGGGTGAAGTAGCCTGACCTGATTTTAGAGCAAACGGATTGAAAAATAATTTTTCGTAATAAACTGCGAACCAGTGAGGGTTCGCGATGGCTCCGCGACGCGGACCAACACTTAGTTTTGTTCCAAACATTTTTCTACGGGATTTCACAGGATTTTCGATGAAAAATTCTGAAAAAATATATGGTCCGCGTAGCGGACCTTGTGTTCCAAATATTGACTTTTTTCGAACATCATGAGGGGCATACTAGACCTTTTTTAACCCCTCATAGACTTAATATATGACCAAAATAGGTAATTTGAAGCATAAAAAGGGTTTAAAGCCCATCCTTAAGCCATTCTAAGTCTCTAAAAAGGACCTAAGGCTAAAAGATAAGAGAGAAGAGTGAGGAGTTGAAGATTTCAAGTCGAATTCATGCCAAATTAATTGTCTACCTTCATTCCAGGTATGTAAGGCTAAACTAGAAGCATGAGATTGTTCTCTCATGTTAGACCCCGGAATTAGCGTAATTGGGGGCGAAGTGCCAACTTGAAAACTTTTGTGAATATTGTGCAAATTAACGGAAATAGGTTACG
>JAPFFP010042459.1:0-14096 GCA_026153255.1 Solanum medicagineum | reverse complement strand
CTATCTATCTATCTATCTATCTATCTATCTATCTATCTATCTATCTATCTATCTATCTATCTATCTATCTATCTATACACTATATTAAAAGTAAAATTATTTATGGTAGGAGGTATTAGGAGGATTAATAATCAAAGAATCCTAAAATAGATGGTAGTATGAAAAATTTGAAAATTAAGGAATCCTAAAATATATGATAAGAGAAAATTATATGATAAGGGTTCTAAGGTTTTCTCTCATTAAAATGTATCAAGTTTTTGATATTCTTACGTTAATTGTTATTAGACAAGATCAAGATATTTTCTTTTACATTCTGTCATTTTTATTTTTAATTATTTTAAGAAATGCGATTCTCCATTAGTTTTTTTTGGGTAACACTATTATTTATGAAAGTCAAATTCGATGAAATAGTTAAATTTGAGTTAAATATATCAATGTTTATATATTATGTACATTGTAAAGACTTTTGGCAGATGACTTCAATTTTCTTTTGGTGCAACTTCAAGTTGTCATTTTTCTTTTTACAACAATCATTTTTGTTAATGTTAATTTTGAAAAGTTTTTATATTTCAATAATATATCGTACACACACTAATTTATTAATTTTTTTTATATATACACATATAGTTATTATTAATTAATGTAACTATAATCATTTAAAGTTTATTAAATATAAATTTTATGATGATTCTAATTATATTAAATTCATGAATATATTAGTCCAAATAAATTTTATGGATTAATATAACTGTGTTAATTATTTAAGTCCAATAAATACAGATTTAATTAAAACTCATGACAATTGATTTGAGCTATAAAAAAGATTCCAAATTAATAAGCCCAATATTATTTCATCCAAGAGGCCCATCTTGGCGCCACATGTCAAATGATGTGGCATGCCAAGTCAAACAAAGAAGCCAATAGGATCATGCCATGTGTCAAAATGACAAACCCATTTCATTAAAGTCCAACATGCCATGTCACTTAAATCTGATTGGCTGTTGGGAAGTCTTTCCTATTATAATTCATCTATTCTACAACTATAAATAGGAGGATTCATAATTCAAAGAAAGATCAAGAATTCTAACAAAAAGCTAGAGAGAGCTCATTGATCAAAGCCACAAATTTCTCTACAAATTTAAGAACTCAAGTATTCAAGTTCAAGAACAAACTTAAAAGCACTTGAACTCAAGATCGAATTCAAGAACAAATTCAAGTTTCAAAATCAAAATCAAGAACAAATTCAAGTTTCAAGAACGAGATCAAGAATAAATTCAAATTTCAAGATCGACTTCAAGAACAAATTTCAGAATCAAGATCAAGTTCAAGAGCCCTTGAATTTATACTTGAAAAGGTGAATCAGAGGGTTCATAGAAATTGTAACACTCACATACTAAAATCAAATACTACAATTGTTGCGATATTTTCGTTCCTTAATTATTATTTTCTCGAAGCGAATTTTATCGTCTATAAATTTTCGTATGCCCAATAAGACAATCTCTACCTCTAATCTCAAATATTCAAGCATCAAAGAACATTCAAATGACTTCTAAGAAGATTAACTCCCAAACAACCTTCTCCAAGGCTGCTAACTAGAAGTTCTCTACTGAAGTGGAGGTAATTCTTGGTGTTACCTTTGGGAGTTTTAGTGCTGTTATGATGAGCAAGGCTACCATACTAGGAGAACAAACAATTCATGTGTCAGCAACTTCAATTCCTTCCTTTGGGTCTTTCACTCTAAGAGGAGTAAGATCCTCTACCAATGTTACGAATGGAGGAAGTAGTATTGCTGAAAATATCAAAAGGACTTTAGCTTCACTTGAGCTTCCTGGTTCTAAGAATTTAATCATGAAGAAAGGATCATGTGATGTAATCCCTTTGAAGGTTGACTCACACAAATGTCCATCACCAATTGTCATGCAAGCAATGGTAACTGATGCTTCATCCATGGAGGATCAACTTACTAATTTGGCAAAGATGATTGAAGGATTGACTAAACATGTGCAAAGTTAAGAGTCTCTCATCGACAAGTTGATGGATAGGATAGATGGATTACTAGATGGAGAATCTAGCCATGAACCTGGAAAGGGCGTTGAGGTTCAAGAGACTGAAAATCCTATTAATCAAGCATCACATATCAAGGAGATGCCAATATCCTCTGAGGGAATGGTCGTACTTGATCGATTAAAGGAGTTCATTGAAGGGACTATCAAGGATAAGTATGAGGTCTCTACCAAGTCTTCCCATGTGTATGACCAACCTTACAATGCAAGGATAGATAACATCAAAATGCTTACCGGTTATCAACCTCATAAGTTATAACAGTTCAAGGGCAAAGGAAATCTAAAGCAACATGTTACGCGCTTTGTAGAGACAAGTAATAATGCTGGGACCTATGGAGACTATCTTGTCAAGCAGTTCATCTGCTCCGTAAAGGGAAACACATTTGACTGGTACACTGATATTGAGCCTAACTATATTGATAGTTGGGAACAACTAGAACATGAGTTCCTTAATCGCTTTTACAACACAAGACTCACTGTGAGCATGGTAGAATTCACTAATACTCGCCAGAGAAAGGATGAACCAGTCATTGATTTCATAAATCGATGGAGAAATGCGAGTTTAAATTGTAAGGATAGGCTTAGTAAAGCTTCTACTATAGAAATGTGTATCCAATAGATGCACTAGGGGCTTCTCTATATCTTACAAGGAATCAAGCCTAAGCCTTTTGAAGATCTAGCTACTCGTGCCCACGATATGAAGTTGAGCATGTCTTCTGTTGGAAAGGGATGAGATGCTTGTTTATGATCCTCGCAAAGGGAAAGACAAACAAGAACCCATGAAATGGAGCAAATCTGTGCCTAATAATGACAACAAAGAATCCATGAATATCAACATGGCCTTGTGAAGTTTACTATGAAAGAAAGTAAGAAGCAAAGTGTAAAGACAACTTTTCAAGAGCGTCCAAATAAAAAATTGACCTTGAGGGAATTGCAAGAAAAAGAATACCTTTTTTTGGATTCTGATGTTCCTGAAACTTTTGGTAAATTAGTTGAGTTAAAGCTCATTGATTTGCTCGAGATGAGATGGCCCGATGAAATTGGGAAGATTGATGACCCAAATTATTGCAAGTATCATAGGCTTGTAGGTCATCCTCTTAAAAAATATTTTGTCTTCAAGGATAAAGTTATGCAATTGGTAAACAAAAAGAAGATTGTCCTTTATGAAAAAAAGGAAAGCTCTAATTCAATTTCTATCATATTCGGCTCACTTGACCCAATCCAAATATGTGCATCTGAAGAAGAAGGGCCATTAGAGCAAGAAAAGTCCCAAACTGATACAAATAATGATGAAGGCTGGATTCTCGTGACTAAGAAGAGATACAATAAGACTTGTCCAGGAAAAGAATTATATAAGAAATCAATTAAACAAAGGATAGTGAGGAGATCAAAGAAGTAAAAGTTGGTCAAATGCCCAAAGAGGCCAAAGGTAGAAGCACATCACTACCAGAAATAGTGACGTTTAGTGACTTTGGGGGAATTCATACCAAGTTGGTTTTGCATGGAGGCTACTCAAGGCAATGTTGAGGCATCATGTTTTATCTTGTTAACAAAGAAGAAACAACAATAGAAATCTCACCAAAGATGTCTCCTACGAACAAGGAAGAATCAATGGGTGAAATCCCATCGAAAACATCCCCCCATCTTCCGAAAAGTCTATGGAACTCCTTCTTCAAGAAGTACATGCATGTGATACAGATATCATATTTACATACGATGATCTTCTATTTGGTTAAACTCTACACAATCATCTTTTGTATATGGTGGGTCACGTGCTAGACAAGAGTATAAATAGAATCTTGATAAATGAAGGGTCTGAGGTCAACATTCTGCCTATCCACACGTTGAAAAAGCTTGACATAAACTAAAGAACTTAGGGAAAGTCATTTGTTGATATAAGGATTCAATCAAGGGGGGAAGAGGTTTATAGGCTCTATTAAGCTAGAAATTCATATGGATGATTTGCGATCAAGTGCATGGATGCATGTGATTGATGCAAAGACTTCATATAATATATTGCTTGGAAGGCCTTGGGTGCACGAGAACAAAATTGTCTCATCTTCTTACTATCAATGTTTGAAGTACCTCGAAGATAGAACTGAAAGGAAGATTATTGCTGACAATAACCCTTTCACTGAAGTGGAGTCACATTTTGCCGATGCAAAGCCCTATTTGAATAGTTATGTTGTAAAAGAGGTAAAGCTTGAGGGCGTCAAACTAACCAAATCTAAACAACCTTAAAGGCGAAAAAACTGTTGTGGCTATTGAAAGGGATAAAGTCGATATCGGGTAGCCTAGTTCATTTCCAAATAAATGGAAGACTGTGTCCTAAAAAAGAAAGCCGACCTTTACACTCAGTTATGTCCCAAAAACTAAGAAAGAGGAGGTCCGATCATTCAGTATGCAAGGGAATATATTAGGAGGGTTGACTCTTTATATTAAACGGATTGATGCAATAAACTTGTCTTCAAAGTTGCTGGGAAGTTTTGTGGCTCAAAATCCTCCATAAGACGTGTCGCTTCCTACAAAACATACAAAAGGCTTTGATTCAAATTCTTACAAGTTATTTGCAAAGGCTAGGTACAACCCTAATGAGCCTTCTAGGCTAGGGAAACTCCCATTAGAAGGCACAAATGGGCAAGCACGCGAAGGCTTAGGCTATAGCCAACCACCACCAGTTCGCATCTCCATAAAAAGGGCAAGCAATAACTACATCATTGTAGAAAATAAGTGCTTCTTTTAATACAAGGCATTCTGTCTTTGATCGACTTGAACAGCCTGCTGGGAGAACTTCTATATTTGAAAGGTTGGGTCCATGAAGAAGAGGAATAACAAGCGTTGGAAAAGTTACCTAAAGTAACAATACTTGCTTTACCTATGATCCAAAAGGAATTCAAAAGTGCAATTCCTTCTAGGATGAAGTGACGAGTGGAACTCACCATTTTGCGTAAAGAGGTGCTAAAGGCGAAGGCTCACATTGTGGTTTACACCAAATAGCATGAAGAAGATGAAGAAAACACAGGCTCCTCATGTCATGTTACAAGTCAGATTAAGAATGGTGCCTCCTGTAAATTACAAATTGATGCAAAGTTGGGAGGTATTATTTGGTGTTGTCATATATCTATTAATGACAATGATTTGCAGGAAGAAGAAAATGCTGGAGAGGCCCCACTAGAATTTGAAGGAGTGAAGACTACGACAGATCCCTTAAAGGAAGTTAACCTTTGCACTGATCAAGACCCAAGGCATTGCTTGGAGCTATAAAGAAATGGCTGGCTTAAATCCTAAAATAACGGTCAATCAATTGGCAGTAAGGAACGACGCTCGTCCTGTCAAGTAGGGTCAAAGACGTTTTAGGCCTGACTTGGTTCCATTGATTGAGAAAGAAGTTAACAAACTAATTGAGGCATGCTTTATTTGTGAAGTTAAATACCCTATGTGGATTTCAAGTATTGTTCCCGTAAGGAAGAAGAATGGACAAATTTGAGTTTGTATTTACTTTGGAGACCTCAATAATGCATACCCTAAAGATAAGTTCCCGCTGCCCATTCTAGAGATAATAATTGATGCTATGACTGGTTATGAGGCGATGTCATTCATGGATGGCTCTTCTGGCTATAATAAAATCTGAAAGTCATCAAGGATAACAAACTCACAGCATTTCACACACCTAAAGTATTTATTGCTAGAAGGTAATGCCTTTTGGATTAAAGAATGTTGGTGCCACATATCAAAGAGCTATGCAAAATATATTTGATGACTTACTCCATAAAATTGTCGAGTGTTATGTTAATGACTTGGTGATGAAGTCGAAAAAGAGGAGTAACCATTTAAAAGACATAAGAATGGTATTTGAGTTGCCTCAAAGATATCAACTGCGGATGAATCCACTAAAATGTGCCTTTGGGGTTACTTCTAGAAAGTTTCTTGGATTCATTGTGCGATATCAAGGAATTGAGATTGATTAAGATAAAGTTGATACAATTTTAAAGATGTATGAGCCTTGAAATGTTCATGAGTTGAAAAGCCTTCATGGAAGGTTGACCTACTTGAAGAGATTCATTTTAAATCTAGCTGGAAGATGCCAACCATTTAGTCATCTCATGAAGAAAGAAGTCCCTTTCAAGTGGGATTAAACATGTAGCAAATCCTTTGAAAGTATCAAAGTGTATCTGGCGAAACCTAGTTCTAGCGGCAAATAGTGAAGGCAAAGAAATTCCCTTTATTACTTGAGCAGGATGATGACACCAAATGAATTGAATTATTCACCAATCGAGAAGTTATATTTAGTGCTAGTCTTTTTGATTCAGAAAATGCAACACTATTTTCAAGCCCACATCATCCATCTTATTTCCAAAGCAAATCCCATCAAATTTGTTATGTCGAAACCAGTCCTTATTGATTGACTAGCAAAGTGGTACCTTCAGTTCCAATAATTTGAGATTGTGTACATCCCTCAAAAGGCTATGAAGGGACAAGCATTAGCGGACTTTATGGCAGGCCATCCTATACCAGATGATTGGGAATTGACTGATGAGCTTTCCGATGAAGATATGTTGGCCATCGAAATTCAACCTCTTTGGAATATGTACTTTGAGGGACTGCACATCATGGTGGATCTAGTGCAAGCGTAGTATTTGTCACTTCACAAGGGAAGGTCCTACCATTCTCTTTTACTTTGAAATAGTGTTGCTCCAATAATGTCGCAAAGTATCTAACATTAATACTTGGACACAAAATGGCTATAAACATGAAGCAATTACAATTGCAAGTCTTTGGTGACTCTCAATTGGCGATCAAATAACTTTTGGGAAGCTATGAGGTCAAAAAGCCTAAACTTCATCCCTATCTCTGTTATGCCTAGAAGTTGATAAAATGGCTTGGAGATATGACTTTACAATATGTGCCAAGGAAAGAAAATAAATGAGCTAATGCCTTGGCTACTTTAGCTTTGGATTTAACTCTCCTAGAGCAGACACAAGTTATTGTCTGTCAAAAATGGGTTGTACCATTAAATGAAGATGAATATGAAACAGAGCATCTCGTTGCTGTGATCGAGGTTGATAAAGATAATTGGTGCCAAGCTATTATCGACCATTGTGCTATGAGATACTTCTAGAAGGTACAAGGAGAAGGACTAACATTCGACCTCAGGCGCCTTATTTTCTCTACTACAAAGACGCATTGTATAGGAGATCATTTGAGGATATGCTCTTGCAGTGTTTGGGGAGGAAGAAGCAGCCCAAGCCTTGCAAAAGACACACTCAGGAGTAAGTGGATCACATTAGTCTAAATTGAAACTCCACTTTCACATAAAGAGAATGGGGTATTGTTGGCCAACTATGGTAAAAGTTGCTTAGACTACGCTCGAAGGTGCAAGGCTTGCCGATTCATATATCAATCGCCTGAAATTTTACACTCGAATATTGTAGTGGCTATTTGATGCTTGGGAATTAGGTATTGTTGTACCCCAACCAAAATCTTCTGGTGGGCACTTTTACATCTTGGTTGCGACAGATTACTTCTTAAAATAAGTTGAAGCTGTAACTTTTAAAAAAGTAAAGAAGGAGAATGTTGCAAACTTCATTCGAGTAAACATTGTCTATAAATTTGGAATTCCATGATACATAATAACTGACAATGGCAAACCATTTGATTACAAGTTGATGAATAAGATCTATGATCTCTTTGGCTTTATGCCGTGGAAATCATCTTTGTACAATGCTGCCGTCAATGGTCTAGCCTAGGCATTCAACAAGACTCTATGCAATCTATTGAAGAAAGGCGTCTCCAAGTCTAAGAGAGATTGGCACGAAATAATGGAAGAAGCTATGTGGTCATATAGGACAACATACTGCACACTAACTCAGTGTTGGAGTTGAAGCAGTTCTACCACTCGGGCGTCAAATACCTTCTTTGAGACTGGTTATCCAAGAAGGGTTCACTGAAGAACAAAATGCTTGACTACATCTTGATGAGTTAGAAGCACTTTATGAAAAGAGATTAGAAGCCCAACAAAACCTTGAATGTTATCAAAATTGTTTGTCTTGTGCTTTTAACAAAAAGGTTTGTTCGAGGTGTTTTCATGTTGGAGATCAAGTCCTTATAGTAAGAAGGCCCATTATCACTTCAGGTAAGTCTCGAGGAAAATTTACCTTGAAATGTGATGGACCATATGTGGTACAAAAATTATACTCAAATGGTGTTTATAAACTTGTTGATGCATATGACATAAGGATCGGTCCTACAAATGCAATTTTTTTTAAGAGGTACTATTCTTAAGGAAATTGATGCTCCTTAAAGTACAAGTGTAAAATAACATGATACTTTTAGCCCATAAGATTATACACTGTGCACGGCACCCTAAAAATAAATACCCCCTAGGTTGAAAATCTCGAAAGATGCGACCTAGGCAAAAGTTAGGAAAGAAGCACTCCCCCCTGAGACTACGCTGTGACTTGATCCTCTTCATTGAGGTACATGAATTATATTCCAAGTTTAGTTGAATGAGTGTTAGAAAAAACTATATGTCCCAACCTGATTCCTTATGGGGGCAAAGCTCTATGGAATTTGAGCTTCTTCAATGACATGCTTGAGATCTTCAGATTTGATCAAGTTTACAGGATGAAGTTTTCAAACTCCTCAAGTTTGCAAATTAAAGTCCCCAAATCTACAAGTTGGTTCTCAAATTAAGCAAGTATGCAGGTGATGGTCCTCAATCTTTCAAGTTTATGTGTTGATACTCTTGAGATTTGTTGATTATCTAAGTTAAAGCATTAAGTTCCATAAAGTTTGCAAAGGTGAATGCACAAGCTTTAAAAGAGAAGGAACTTTTATTATTTTCATTGTTATTAGTGTGTCAAACATGAGTTAAGTTTGAATTACTAAGGCTTGTAGCAAAAGAAAGCATGTGAGAAAATTAAAGTTAAAACCACAAATGCAAGATATGAGACAAAAAAATAGAAAAACTTTATTGCTATAATATTGTCTAAAATATCAATCTAAATCATGAGAAAATAAAGAAAGGAAGTCTAAGAAAAGAGGGGGGAGGGAGCCTAATCTAAGAATAATTTGTAGTTGATCAAATCTTAACGACTAGTCTCTAAGCTCTCTCTCTTTTGCTCCAAGCGAGTTGAATCATCAGTCGTCAAGAAGTCCATGTTGTCATAAGAGGACACCTCATTCTCAAAACTAAAATCTTGGCTTGAATCTCTTTAATATCCTTCTTGGCAGTATCTACAACAACATCAAGTTCCTCTTGCTCCACTTGTAGAGTTGCTAACTTCTTTATGACCCTCTTTAATGATTTTCTTTTAGAAGAAGCATGTTTAGTCTTCTCGCCCTCCTCTGCTCTAAGAGACTCAAGACCCTCCTTGTACTTGGAAAGAAAATCTAGCTTTTTATCTTCGTGCACCTTATCTACAAAACTAGAGCATTCTTGATCATTAGAGGCAGCAAGCTCAAAAAGAGAAACCACCAAATGCTCAAAGGATGAAAGATCTATGAAACACGTCTCACTCATCTCTTAGAGAATTTCATAAATATTTTTTTTGTAAGATGAAATTGAGTCTAGAGAAGTTCTAGAAAGTTTGCTACTAATCTCTTCCCAAAGGCCTAAGATATGCTTCTTTTTGTGAGCCGAAACAATACTTTTTCCTTAAAAAATAGACTTAGCCCCATCTGGCTTTGAAAAGAGTAGAGTAGTACCATTCAAACCAAGGGTCGACCCTTTTAAAGCTTGATCACGAGAAGTGGATGTAATTCTATGGTCATGTTCAATAGTTAAAGTTGATCCTGCCTCAGGTTTTGATGTCGCGATAGACTCATCACTAATTGCGAACTCTCTTATAGTAACCCCTTTGGATGCTCAACAACATTTGCCTACACAAAATGGGAGGGAAGAAAGTTAGCAAATTACTTAACCACAAATAGACAAAAAAGAAAAAAGAGATTCGTGGTCAAAGGGAAAACCTCCTCACTCGGAATGGCTAATGCTTTTGAAGGACCATCAATGCCTTGTTCTTCCACGATCTCCAACCCAACAGCTTCAAGCTCAGTTGATTCATGCCTTTTCCTCTTCCAACAGTGATCTCTATTGCTACTTTTGCTTGCCTCTTGAGGGGCTTGCTTTCTAGATGGAATAATTAAGGGGCATCTCTCTACATCGGTAGAGGTAGGAGCTGCTTCTTTCTTAGATCCCTTAGAGGAATTGAGCCTCTTACTTTGAGGTTATGGGGCAAAGTGGGGCATCAACTTTTAAGAGCACCTCTTCGATATCTTGACCTTCTTCTTCTAACGGAATGGTGAAGTCTGGCCCAGCTTTTTCCACTAAAGTTTCCAAATTATCCTCAAGAAACTTCCCATGGGATCTTTCCCATCAACAGGGATATCGAGTGCTGTAAAGTTTCTTCACAGAAGTAATACCAAGTGGAAATGTCATTCTTGACATAGTAGTACGAGACAAAGATTCTTCAATACCTAAGTCCCTCATTAAGAGATTCAGCATGAATATCCTTTTCGAGATGTCCAGGAATATCTTGATAAAACCCAAACTAACAACTAAATCGGTGGGGACTATATGGCTCGATGAATAAGAAGTCTCCTCTCCTTAAGGTAAGATAATTAAAGCGGAGGCTCATAAAATAAGATGACTCCAATTCTAAAGCTTTGTTATCATCAACATAATAAGTCGGGTGAGGCCTATTAAGCATGGCCACATTCCACACAAGGTTTTCACCCCGATGGACGCACTTTCGTGCCTCGTCTTTGTCAAAATATTTTGCAGTACCCTTTCCAGAATATACCACTATTAGTGGGGGAGTATATACCACCATTAGTGGGGAGAAGGTCCACCAGTGAGAGGATAATGTGTCTTAAGGTAATAAGCAAACCAACTATAAACATAATGAATAGGGAAAGAAACTTTAATGCGATCAAGCTGTGAAGAATTTGAAATCTAGTTTAATCCACGATAGATGCTTGTTAAAACTGAGACTGCAAGGTTAACCCTTCGACCAGTCACCATCAAGCTTGCTATCTTAAAAGTTTTAGGCCTAATAAGGTTCTGTTATTCAGAGAGAAATACAAAGGCACATAGCCAACATGACAAGAAGGCTGCCAAATAAGTCTCATATTTCTTATGTTTTTCTCCAAGCATAGAAAATGCCATTTCTCGAGAGCTTAACCATGTGATCATGTCCAAATATTTCACCTTTTGGGTTATGTGTAGATGATAGGCGTCGAGTCTTCTTCTCTTTTCTCGGGGAACTAGCTCATACTTGATCTCTTGTTTACACCAAAATTGTATCCATTCACTAAAATAGGTCCCTATGCTATCATCCTTCTCCTTTCTAAGATGATGAAAGACAAAAATAAATAGTCACAAGTTTGAGGAAGAAATCTGTACCTTTTGGTATCATGACATGTAAGCTCAATGGCTTTAGGTATCACTTCTTCATAAGGACACCCACTAATCGGCAAGCCACCAAGAGTATACAAATCCTAGAGGGATATAGATGCTTCTCCAAGAGACGTATTTAGTGTATTTGTTTGGGGACACCAAGCCTCATAAACGGACTGCATGATATTGGAGTGTTGATCGTAGGTAAAAAAAAAATCAAAGACAACATTTTAAAGGTTAGCATTGTTCAAACTTTGCCCGTTATTGCTAAGGACATCTTCTATCCACTCCCAACATCCCGGTATGCAATGACATTCACCTTCAAAAAGAATTTTATCTCCCCAACGTTACTCTTTTAGAATCATGTGACACCCTAAATTTGGAAAGGTGCTTGCAAGATTCGTACCTTGAAGATTTGGTTTCTCAAGACACCATAATTTAGAAGCTTTGTTAGATTTGTGGTCACGTTCGAAGGTCCAACTTGCCTTACGAAGTGCATTTCTCAATTGTGGCCATGAATCAACATAAAGACCAACTAAAGGATCATGGACCAAAAGCTTGGTTTCTACCTTGCTATCTTGTGTTCTGATTATAAGGTATTTGAGTCCAGAAGATGAGCAAGTGTAGTTTTTGAAGAAAACCACTATTCAAGTTGCATAAAAAGAGAAGTGTTACTGTCATAGGCCTATTTTTCAAAGGTGTGTGGGACATCCTCGTAAGCTAACATCACTCCTCAAATACTTCAGTCCTTAAGTAAATAAATCAACACAAAAGTACTAGACAAAACAATCCAAAAAGGAAAACAAACACAAAGGAACCTTAAAGAAAGAACAAGAGCCTTTTTGGAGGCAAGTGCCAAGTTTTCGTGTTGTATTTTCTTAGTGTCCATTTCCATACAAGCTGTCCAAGGGACTTATATAAAATGTATGAGAATGGAAGCAAATAAAAAGGATTAAAAAGCTAATAAAAAGTCCCTATACATGCTTTCTAGACAAAGAAAAAAGGGTTGGCAAAAAGTTAGTCAACAAGTTTCCTGAAATGGAAAATATGTCGCTTTCATGGCTGATTTTTTGTCTGTTGGACTAGCAGTCTATTAAGAATGACCTTTCAAGGGCAATAAATTAGTATCATGCTTTTCTAAGTAATCCCCCATGGCTGGAAATACATAGGCCTTTGAAATGGGACTCGGGGAATGCGAATACGAATCTGCCCCATCCCTGGAAACGAGAAAAATTAATGTAAACATGTGCAGGGTGGCACACTCTCCCTTACCTGATTTGGTGATAACCGTGGCACCATACAAGTGTAAAAATTTGTGGATTTGATTTTAATACTGCCACAAGTCCTCATACTTCTCCCAAGTTGCCTCCTCCTCTGATGGTCCTTTCCAATGGAAAAGGAATTGAGCACTTGAATTGGTCCACCTTTTGCCACGAACAAGTTGATGATCAATGATGGTTTTAATCTACTTGTTTAATTCCTTGTCCTCCACGTCTTCAAAATACAACTTGAATTGACTAGCATGAAAATCAGATACAATTTCAAATGTAGTGGCATGGACAGCCGGTAAGAAATCTTGTCAACATTGACAATGATCTCAAAGGGCCCCCCATAACACCGGATCAGATTTTGATTGACTTTTCGAAGAGATTTGGACTTCCAGGGTTTAAGTTTAATCAGAACTTTATCCCTGATTTGGTAATTGACTGGATGCCTCTTTCAATCTGCCAATTTCTTCATTTTTTTAGCTGCCTTATCAAGATATGACCATGCTAAATCAAATTGCTCCTCTCAAGCTTTAGCCATATGATAAGTGCCCAGATTCCTCAAACCGACACTCATGGGCAAGGATTATGGTGTGTTGGGCTACCGCCTGATTGCTAACTCAAAGGACTCCTTCTTGTTGTCTAACTTCACTGCAAATTGTATGAAAACTGAGCCGTGTCCAGCAGCTTTACCCAATCCTTTTGATTAGAACTAACATAGTGCCTTAAATAGAATTCCAAGAAAGCATTTCTCCTCTATGTTTGCTCATCCATTTGAGGATGAAAACTGGTTGAGAAGTGCAATTCAGACAAAAGAAAGCTATAATTATCTCTAAAATGCTCTAATGAGTTGTGGGTCACAATAACTAATAATATGCTTGGGGGTACCCCAATGCTTGACGACGTCTCTTAGCAATAAACGGGCAGCGTCCTTGGCTTTGTAACTTGTTGTCATGGTAGTGAATGTTGTATACTTTGAGAACCGATCAACAACAACCATAATAGTGCCAAACCCCCCAGAGTCCGGCAAACAAGTAATGAAATCCATGGTGATGTTGTCCCATAGTTTTTTGGCTATAGGCAATGGCTTAAGTATCCACCGGGCGCCCTATTTTCAACCTTATCTTGTTGACAAAAAAGGTATGTGCATACATAAATTTCAATATCATCATGCATGTGAGACAATAATAAGAAGCCTCCAATAACGTCAAAATAAGTTTTTCCCCAGGTCACCAGCCCATGGTGTATCGTGCCCCTCGTTGATCAATATATGCCTAAGATCGGGCCACTTAGGAACGTACACATGTCTACCCGTAGTATACCGAAGACCTCTCTCTTCCCAAAATTTCTTAGTCTTTCCTTGCTTGA
>JAPFFP010042458.1:0-14097 GCA_026153255.1 Solanum medicagineum | reverse complement strand
CATAGCAAGAGATAGTATATTAGCAACATGGCATGCATGAACAATGCTTGTAGTAAAATATGCTTGAAAATAATCATACTTGTATAACTTACTTAACACAATAAGGTGACATGATTAGAGCATCCAAATACCTTGTATTAGAGGGTGAGGGATACAGCATGAGTCATAACCCTTTCTAGTAGGTAATGGGTAGTACATGAGGGTAAAGAGTACATCATAGTTCATAACCCCTATATGTAAATGAGAAATAATAAATAGCACATGAGGGTAGAAGGTAGCATAGGTTATAAACCCTACATGTGTGCATATGAGGGGGAGGCACAACACATAGGTCATAACCCATTCATATGAGTGTATTGCATAACCTAAATCATACACGAGGGTAAGGAGTACATCATAATTCATAACCCCTACATGTAAAAATAAGTAAGTATGTATATTGCATAACCCTATATCATACACAAGGGTAAGGAGAACATCATAGTTCATAACCCCTACATGTAGAAATGAGTAAGTGACTATCACATGAGGTTAAAGGTAGCATGGATCATAACCCCTACATGTGTGTACCTAACACAACCTCAAACCACATAGGAGGGTAAGGAGTACCACATAGTTCATAACCCTTATGTGTGGATATGAGTAAATGAGTAGCATTGATTCGTACATGAGGGTAATATGTACAACAAAGTTCATAACCCCTACATGTAGAGATGAACCTTGCACTAGATGGTAAAGCATATAGTATAGTTCATAACCGCTTCTTGTGGGCTTCACAATTGACAAGAGCATAAACCTTAGCATAAGAACTCAATAACTTATCAACAATTCCCAAGAACATAACAACATAAGAGCCCAACAATTCAGTTGCAATACCATAGGTGCTTTACATGTTTTAAACACATATATACACATCCCTTTTCATCATCATATACAAACATTCCTTTTCATCATTGTTTTATCATCATTCCATCATCATTTCATCATCACATTATCATTCAAATCATAATACATGTATTGGACCTTTAATTCCTCAAGAGTCCATAAGTGGACATTTTATCAAACACATAGAGGGTCTGTAGTGCTAGTATAAAACATGCAGTTCAAGAGTGAAATCATGCTAGAAAATTCAATGTAAAACCTTCAATAGATACTTGGTAACACCCTCAGGCAATATACATGAAAACGCTTCGTCAAATCTTATAATAGATGCTAGATTCATAGCCCAAAACAAAGTGAAACAATTACCATTTCATAAACCCCAACATAGGGTGCAGTGAATTTCATAATAAATAAGACCCATGAGTAAATCAACTTTAAATCATGCATGTTTTAAGAAAAAGAAGATTGGGCATCATGGGTACAAATATTGCTTTTCCATGCCCGCTCCAGCTCCCTAGGAGGAACTATCGACTTGGCGATTCTTCTAATGGACCTTGACGAGCACTGTGTCCTTATCAATGAATTTTTCAACCCTTCCATCCAACACCTCCACCGGGACCTTCTCCTAAGCCAACTATCCTCCACAACACCCACAACTCCAAGGAGTTGTATAGCGCTTGAGTCACCAACACATCTCCTCAACCTAGAAGCATGAAGAACCTGACAAACCCTACCCCTATCAATAGGCAATTCCCATACTTATGCAACCTTACCAATCTCCCTCTGCATTCTATAAGGACTACAATCCTAAACTCAATTGTCAACTTTAAACACATCTAGCCTACTTGGTACCATAAATTACCATTTCCCCCTTAGGAGACAACCTCTACTCTACCATCTCTTCACCTAAAACTTCCAACTCTAATAAGGTAGAATCAAGGCCTATCTTAATCTAGACCTCTTCATCCAAAGAAGATATGGAACCATCAAGAATACTACACCACCATGCTCAACGTCTTCCAACTTAATCCCCTAATCTAGCTAGGCGATAGACCCCACTAGTCATGTCTTTGCCACCATTATCAACACATCCAAGGCTACTAAGAGCACCGATTACAACACTAGCCTTAACAGGGAAATAAATAAGGCACACTCCTACCATAATCCTTAAGAATTTGTAACCACCTTCTTGTTACCATCAATTCATGACAATCATATTTAGCAACAACCACTCATCCCCCAAGACTTGCAACACTAGCTCCAAATGATTCACAAGCTCTATATAAATCAATACTTCATTGCTAGAGACCACCACAAACATGTCAAGGTAGGGTTTTAAGACCCTATTCATGAAATCAACAATCCTAGATGGTGCATAAGTCAACCAACAATACTCAAATGGTCACCCCTAGTTCAGAAAGACAGTTAGGAATATCACCTACCCTTATCCTCACTTAGAGACAAAACCGAAACAAAGGTCAAGATTAGAGAAGTGACTACTCCATAGTAGTTGACTAAATAAATTGACCATCCTTAACCATCATTATGACAACCTTACGGGTTCTACACTCATTGGAAACACTATGTGCAAGTAGCCAAACCACCTCAAAGCCTCCAACCCAACAAACTAAGTTCAACCAAAAGCACAAGACAAGACCTTATGCAATAAGAACTTGGGGCTACCCTTACAGATCCCTTCTAGCCATAATAGACTCCCTCAACCATCCGGGAAACTCACACATGAATCTCATTAGCACAAAGGAATAACACAAGAAAGAGCAAGTCCCCGGCCTATCAAATCACCCTACTCAAAATGTCGATGACAATATGCATGGAATCATTCCATCCCTAGTATAATATCAAATCCACCACATCAACTCCAATAAGCAACGGGGCATAACCTAATGCAATACGAACATGGATTGACACCTATGAACTTTCTAGCAACAATATACTCAACAAAAGGGTAAACACCAACGGTTCACATAACAACTCGGGACACACTAGAAGCCTACTAGCAGCCAAAGGTAATGAAAGAAATAGTTAAACTCGATCCATCAAAAACAAAACCTTCAACTTACCTTCCTTCACTTTTCTCTTTGAAGCAACATGATCAACTAGAAGAGCAAAGAATATTCGTTAGTGGGAAAAGCCCTATCTCACTTCTAAAGCATGACATAGACCATGAAGAAGGGAAACATTTCTTAAAAAGTCTCATAGCCTCCTATTCATAGTTCTGGCGCTCCTCACAACCATGAATAAGACTATAATCGATGTTGTGTGTTGGACACCGAGGATCTAACAACCTAGTACTCTAATACCATCTTTGTCACGACCCAAGCCTAGGGCCTAGACGTGACCGGCAAATTGAGAATCTGAAGGAAACTCAAACAAGCCTCGTAACATATCATGACACATTCTTGGCCGCAGAAGCAATTAAAATGACAGTATGAGATAAGCATAAACAAGGCAAATTGGGACTAAGGGCAAACTTCCATATCATAAGCATCAAGAAACAAGCGAGTCAAGGCTCATAACATAGATACATATCATTTCCAATAACGCCTCTACTACATAGATAAGAGCGGGGGCCAAGACAAGCAATCGAGCTCACCCTTATAATAATGACAATAGGTAATCCAAACATACAAGACATAGTCTAAACACAAGTTTGAGAGAAGATAAATATTGTCCCCGAACTTGAGGACTCACCATAAGATATCTTAAATAGTCTGCCTAGCCATGAAGAGAATCAATAGGAGCTTCGGTTCCTATATGGTGATATAATGTAGGCATAGAATATGCATTTGTACGTTTGAATGTACTAAGTATGTGGGATGCAATGCAACAAGAAGTAGACAACATGATCAAAATGCATAATCATAGCAAGAGATATTATATTAGCAACAGGACATGCATGAAAAATACTTGTAGTAAAACATGCTTGAAAATAATCATACTTGCATAACTTACCTAACACAATAAGGTGACTTGATTAGATCATCCAAATACCTTGTACTAGGGTGTGAGAGATATAACATGAGTCATAACCCCTCCAAGTAGGAAATGGGTAGTACATGAGGGTAAAGAATATAACATATTTCATAACACCTACATGTAAATGAGAGATAAGGAATAACACATGAGGGTAGAAGGTAGCATAGGTCATAACCCCTACATGTGTGCATATGAGGTTTAGGCATACGATATAGTTTCTAGCCCCTTCATATGAGTATATTGCATAACCCTAAATCATACACGAAGGTACAGAGTACATCATAGTTCATAACCCTTACATGTCGAAATGAATTAGTGTTTATATTGCATAACCCCAAATCATACACGAGGGTAAGAAGCACATCATAGTTCATAACCCCTACATGTAGAAATGAGTAAGTGAGTGTCACATGAGGGTAAAGGTAGCATAGGTCATAACCCTTACATGTGTGTACCTAGCATAACCTCAAACCATGCATGAGGGTAAGGAGTACCACTTCATTCATAACCCCTATGTGTGGATATGAGTAAATGAGTAGCATTGATTAGTACATGAGGGTAAGGTGTACAACATGGCCTATAACCCCTTTATGTAGAAAGGAGCCTTCCACTAGAGGGTAAAGTATTTAGCAAAGTTCATAACCCCTTCTAGTAGGCTTTACCATTGACAGGAGCATAAACCTTAGCATAAGAACCCAATAGCTCATCAACAATTCCCAAGAACATACAAGATGAGAGCCCAACAATTCACTTGCAATACCAAAGGCTCTTTACATGTTTTAAACACATATATACATCCCTTTCATCATCATATACGTACATTCCTTTTCATCATCATTTCAACAATTCCCAAAAACATAACAAGATGAGAGCCCAATAATTTAGTTGCAATACCAATGGTGCTTTACATGTTTTAAACACACATATATAAATCCCTTTCATCATCATATACATACATTCCTTTTCATCACCATTTCATCGTATTTCATAATAATTACAATAGGTAATCAAAACATACAAGACGTAGTCTAAACATAAGCTTGGGAGAAGATAGATATTATCCTTGGACTTGAGGACTCACCATAGGATATCTTGAACAATCGGCCTAGCCACGAGGAGAATCAAGTAAGAGCTTCGGTTCCTACATGGTGATATCATGTAGGCATAAAGTATGCTTTAGTACATTTGAATGTACTAAGTATGTGGGATGGAATGCAACAAGAAATAGGCAACATGTCAAAATGCATAATCATAGCAAGAGATAGTGTATAAGAAACATGACATGCATGAACAATGCTTGTAGTAAAACATGCTTGAAAATAATCATACTTGCATAACTTACTTAACATAAAAAGGTGACATGATTAGATCATCCAAGTACCTTGTAATAGAGGGTGAGGGATATAGCATGAGTCATAACCCCTTCTAGTAGGTAATGGGTATTACATAAGGTTAAAGGGTACATCATAATTTATAATGAATAGCACATGAGGGTAGAAGGTAACATAGGTCATAAACCCTACATATGTGCATATGAGGGTGGGGCACACCACATCGTTCATAACCCCTTCATATGAGTGTATTGAATAACCCCAAATCATACACGAGAGTATGGAGTACATCATAATTCATAACCCCTACATGTAGAAATGAGTAAGTTTGTATATTGCACAACACTAAATCATACACAAGGGTAAGGAGAACATCATAGTTCATAACCCCTACATGTAGAAATGAGTAAGTGAGTATCACATGAGGTTAAAGGTACCATAGGTCATAACCCCTACATGTGTGTACCTAACACAACCTCAAACCACACAGGAGGGTAAGGAGTACCACATAGTTCATAACCCCTGCATGTGGATATGAGTAAATGAGTAGCATTGATTCGTACATGAGGGTAAGGTGTACAACATAGTTCATAACCCCTACATGTAGAGATGAGCCTTGCACTAGAGGGTAAAGCATATAGCATAGTTCATAACCCCTTCTAGTGGGCTTCACAATTGAAAAGAGCGTAAACCTTAGCATAAGAACCAAATAACTCATCAACATTTCCCATAAACATAACAACATGAGAGCCCAAGAATCCACTTGCAATACCATAGGTGCTTTACATGTTTTAAACACACACATATACATCCCTTTCATCATCGTGTACATACATTCCTTTTCATCACTGTTTCATCATCATCCCGTCATCATTTCATCATCATGTCATCATTTAACACATAAGTCATGTATTGGACCTTCAATTCCTCAAGAGTCAATAAGCGGACATTTTATCAAATACTTAGAGGGTGTGTAGTACTAGTATAAAACATGCAGTTCAAGAGTGAAATCATGCTAGAAAATGCAATGTAAAACCTTCAATAGACACTTGGTAACACCCTCAAGCAATATACATGAAAACCCTTCGTCAAATCATATAATAGATATTAGATTCATAGCCCAAAACAAAGTAAAACAATTACCATTTCATAAAACCCAACATAGTGTGCAGTGAATTTTATACTAAATAAGACCCATGAGTAAATCAACTCTAAATCAAGCAATTTTTAAGAAAAGGAAGATCGGACATCTTGGATGAAAGGAACCTATGAAAGAAACCCACATAACTTAGCTTTTGGAGAAACCTTGAAGAAGATTAGAGATGGAGACTTGAAGCTTGGTTGAATTCTTTAAGATCCGAAGAGGCTTTTGACACTTGAATTTTGAGAGAAATATAAGACTAAGTATTTGAGTGAATATTGGGGAATGTCTAGGATGATATGAGGGTGAAATAATGCCAAGTATAGGTACTTTCACGTGTGAGAAAGTTCAGGCCCAAGACCCAAAGGCCTTGAAAACAAAAACTAGACAAAAATAACATAGAGGGGTGTCACGTTAAGAACACGCACTACACACTGGAATTTGACACTTCAAAATTTTGGATTTTGTTACTGTTGCTCTAAAATTCAGGTTCAACCCATTTTCCACTCAATTTTATCCCCTGAACAAACATATAAAGTTGGAATTTCAAAATAACGCATGGATTTTTAGATATATGGAAATTACATTTTTGGGCACTTCCGAGGCATATTTTCGGCACTTTTTGTGGTCGTTACAATATCTCCCCCTTGGGAACATTCGTCCCTAATGTCAAAGAAACATATAAGAGAAGAGTAATCATAAAGAGACCAGCCCCTACAAGAATGCAACAACACACTTAAAACAACATTTAAAAATCTACACTTGAAATCACAAAAAGGGTTTGACATGATACCACACACTTGAATATAATGAAAGAGGTACATATATCGCTTTTTCATGTCCGCTCCGGTGCACTATCGACTTGGCGATTCTTCCAATAGGCCATGACAAATACTACGTACTAATCAATTAGCTTTCCAAACCTTCCATCCAACACCTCCACCGGGACCTTCTCCTAAGCCAACCATCCTCCACAACACCCACAACCCCAAAGAGTTCTATAGCGCATGAGTCACCAACACATCTCCTCAACCTAGAAGCATGAAGAACCGGACAAACCGAACCCCCATCAATAGGCAATTCGCATACTTATGCAACCTTACTAACCTCCCTCTACATTCTATAAGGACTACAATCCTAAACTCAATTGTCAACCTTAAACACACCTATCCCACTTGGTACCATAAACTACCATCTCCCCCGTACGAGACAACCTCCACTCTACCACCTCTTCACCAAAAACTTCCAACTCTAATAAGGCAGAATCAAGGCCTTGCTTAATCTAGACCTCTTCAACCAAAGAAGATTTGGAACCATCAAGAATACTACACCACCATGCTCAACTTCTTCCAACTTAATCCCCTAATCTAGCCAGGCTATGGACCCCACTAGTCATCTCTTTACCACCATCATCAACATATGCAAGGCTACTCAGAGCACCGATTACAACACTAGCCTTACTAGGGAAATAAATAAGGCACACTCCTACCATAATCCTTAAGAATTTGTAACCACCTTCTTGTTACCCTCAATTCATGCCTATCATATTTAGCAATAACCACTCATCCCCAAAGACTTGCAAACCTGCCCCTAAATGATTCACAAGCTCTAAGTAAATCAATACTCCATTACTAGAGACCAGCACAAACATGCCAAGGTAGGGTTTTAAGACCCTATTCATAAAATCCACAAACCTAGACGGTGCATAAGTCAACCAACAACTCCAACAGTACTCAAATGCTCAACCCTAGTTCAGAAAGACACTTAGGAATATCACCTACCCTTATCCTTATTTAGAGACAAAATTGAAACAAAGTCAAGATTAGAGAAGTGACTAACCCATAGTAGTTGACCAAATAAATCGACCATCCTTAACCATCATATTACAATCTTACGAGTTCTACACTCATTGGAAACACTATGTGCAACTAGCCAAACCACCTCAAAACCTACAATCCAATAAACTAAGTTCAACCAAAAGCACAAGACAAGACCTTATGCAATAAGAACTTGGGGCTACCCTTATAGATCCCTTCTAGCCACAATAGACTTCCGTAACCATCCGTGACACGCACACATGAATCCCATTAACACAAAGGAATAACATAAGAAAGAGCAACTCCCCGGCCTATCAAATCACCCTACTCAAAACGTCGATGGCAACATTCATGGAACCATTCCATCCCTATCCCTAGTATAACATCAAATCCACCATGTCAACTCAACAAGCAACGAGGTATAACCCAATGATATACGAACATGGATCGACACCTATGAACTTTCTAGCAACAATATACTCAACAAAAGGGTAGACAACAAAGGTTCACATAACAACTCGGGAAACACTAGAAGCCCATTTGTAGCCAAAGGTAATGAAAGAAATTGTTAAACTCGGATCCATAAAAAAAAACCTTCAACTTACCTTCCTTCACCTTCCTCTTTGAAGCAACATGATCAACTAGAAGAGCAAAGAACTTTCGTTAGAGGGGAAAGCCCTATCACTTCTAAAGCATGACATAGACCATGAAGAAGGGAAACGTTTCTTAAAAAGTCTCATAACCTCATATTCATAGTTGTGGCACACTTCACAACCATGAGTAAGACTATAATCAAGAGGTGTGTTGGACACCGAGGATCTAATAAGCTAGTACTATGATACCATCTTTATTACGAACCAAGCCTAGGGCCTAGACATGACTGGTGAATGGAAAATTCGAAGGAACCCCAAACAAGCCTCGTAACATATCATGACACATTCTTGGCCTAAAAAAAATTAAAATGACAATACGAGATAAGCATAAATAAGGAAAATTGGGACTAAGGGCAAACTTTCATATCATAAACGTCAAGAAATAAGAAAGTCAAGGCTCGTAGCATAGATACATCTCATGTCCAACTATACCTCTGCTACCTAGATAAGAGTGGGGGCCAAGATAATTAACCGGGCTCACCCTCATAATAATGACAATAGGTAAGCCAAACATACAAGACATAGTCTAAGAATAAGTTTGAGAGAAGATAGATATTATCCCCGAACTTGAGGACTAACTATAAGATATCTTGAACAGTCCGCCTAGCCACGAGGAGAATCAATAGGAGCTTCGGTTCCTACATGGTGATATTATGTAGGCATAGAGTATGCGTTAGTACATTTGAATGTACTAAGTATGTGAGATGCAATGCAACAAGAAGTACGCAACATAATAAAAATGCATAATCATTGCAAGAGATAGTATATTAGCAACATGACATCCATGAATAATGTTTGTAGTAAAACATTCTTGAAAATAATCATACTTGCATAACTTACTTAACACAATAAGGTGACATAATTAGATCATCCAAATACCTTGTGCTAGGGGGGGTGAGGGATATAGCATGAGTCATAACCCCTTCTAGTAGGTAATAGGTAGTACATGAGGGTAAAGAGTACAACATAATTCATAACACCTACATTTAAACGAGAGAAAATAAATAGCACATGAGGGTAGAAGATAGCATAGGTCATAACCCCTACATGTGTGCATATGAGGATTAGGCATACCATATAGTTTATAGTCCCTTCATATGAATATATTGCATAACCCTAAATCATACCCGAAGGTAAAGAGTACATCATAGTTGATAACCCTTACATGTAGAAATGAGTAAGTGTTTATATTGCATAACCCCAAATCATACACGAGGGTAAGGAGTACATCATAGTTCATAACCTCTACATGTAAAAATGAGTAAGTGAGTGTCACATAAGAGTAAAGGTAGTATAGGTCGTAATCCCTACATGTGTGTACCTAGCATAACCTCAAACCATACATGAGGGTAAGGAGTACCACTTAGTTCATAACCTCGACGTGTGGATATGAGTAAATGAGTAGCATTGATTCGTATATGAGGGTATGGTCTACAACATAGTTGATAAACCCTTTATCTAGAAATGAGCCTTGCACTAGACGGTAAAGCATATAGCATAGTTCATATTCCCTTCAAGTAGGCTTCACAATTGACAAGAGCGTAAAACTTAGCATAAGAACCCAATAACCATCAACAATTCCCAAGAACATAACAAGATGAGAGCCCAACAATTCACTTGCAATTAAAAAGGTGCCTTAAATGTTTTAAACACACATATATACATCGCTTAATCATCATATACATACATTTCTCACGCAATTCCATTTCATCTTTCTCAGGGAATAATGTAATGACCTCGAAGGTTATTTTTTGTATTTTTTACCAAACTATATTTTTTGCCTCTTCCAAAAGTTGTCATTAGCCATATTTCGATGAGTCTAAAACCGAAATTCTGAAAATCTTATGAAAAGTTGGAATTTTGCAAAAGAAAGGGTTTTAAAGGTTTAAGTTTGAAAAGTTTGAGTTTTCTATTCGTTTTGATTTTTGAGTGTCTGAAGTCAATTTTGTCAATTCCATTAGCTCTGGAAGGCCGAATATAATCTATGAGAACTTGCAGAACTAAATTGGGAGTTAAAATGGAAATTTTTGGTCCAAAGTTGCATTTTTAGTTGTTATTGGTGCCAAAGTTTGACTTTGGTCAACGTTTGGGGTTCGGAAGGTCGGATAGATATACTTAAAATTTTTGCAGCTTCGTATGGTCAAACTAATGTTAGAAATGACTTTGTCTCAATGGTTAGAGCTTTTGAGAATATTTTGAGCTTTTGAGTCCGAAACTAGTTTAAAAATGAGCTTTCACGGGTTTTGGGCCAAGGAGGCAACAATTTCTGATTCTGATGTTTTCGTTGGATCCAGAACGCCTAGTTTGGTTTAGGAATTCCTTTTGTTCCGTTCCCGGGGCTTCAGATGTTTTTGGCCCATCGATAGATCTCGATTGGAGAATAGGACCCACATTGGCATATAACGATCTCCGTTGAGATTTTTGACTACATCATTAAGTCCATAATGTCATTTCCAATCAGATTTCATATATAGATTGTATTTTTCCCACTTCGGATGAAGCCGGAGCATCAAAATTAAGTTTGAGCAGTTGTTGGAAAGTAAAAAAGCGGAGCCACGTGGCCCAGTGAGAATCTGCCATGTGGCAATCATTATAGCAGCTTCATATAGTGCTGCTGTCACTTTTGAGTGAATGAAAGGATAGCACACAACTTCAATCTTGATTTCTCTTCCATTTTTGGGCCAATTTCGATGATTCAAAAGCCTAACTTGCATATATTTTTGAGGAGAATATCGTGGGAGTGTAGGAACCTGATTTCAGCATGTCGTTTGAGGTAAAATCTGCTATTTTGCTGCTGTGTTTTGAATATTTTTGTTGGAAACTTTGATATGCGATCTCTTTTCCATTTTAAGTTGGATTTTGATGAAATTTTGGTCTAAGTTGTACTACTCTTTGAGACCTACGCCATGGTATATTTTTATACTATTAATTGGACTGTATTTGTGAGGAATTTGTAGTTTTAGCTGCTGTTATGCTATAGCTTTTTTCCAGAAAATTTTAAAACTTTACATGTTGATATCGTAGTCAAGTCTTGATGCAATATAATGAAATTTTAGCCTAAATTATTCTACGTTCTGAGGAGAACGCTATGGTATGCTGGGTGCCTTTTCTGGTACTCACCCTGACATCTGCATCTTTCCACAGTGCTGGTCCACATCCTAGTCGAGGGCATTGAGTTCAGGGGACAAGGGAACGCAGGAGACTACTTTTGAGTGAGCACTGTCTACTTTGGTTTGTCACAGTCTCCTTCTTTTGATGGCCATCTTTTGTTCTCAAACTTTGGCCTTGTATTTCAGTATTATGTATTTGTAGGAAAACTCTCAGCTTGCATATTATATTTTGATTTGGCCTTTATGTATAGTAGCTCATATTTCAGTTATTGTAGCTCTGTACAGTTGACTTCCAGATTTTGGGTAGGTTTCAGCGTATATGTTATTACTGTATTGATGTGGTTTGGACTAGAGAGCTCGGACAGGTACCCTTGGGCTGGGTTTTGGCTGGCCTTTGGCTGGCCTATAGGTGGGACTTAACAGGTGCCATCATGACCGAGATCAGGTCATGAGAAATAAATCAAAACATCATCAACAAAGATCTCCACAAACATATCGAGGTAGAGTTTAATGACCCTATCCATGTGATCCATAAATATTTTCGGAGCAATAGTTAGGCCGAAGGACATCACCATAAACTCAAACTGCCCGTATAGGAGCAAGTAGGTTACTACTCTAACCCATAAACTATGTTGTCAGCGTACTATAGTTGCATCATTAATTTAGTCAACTCATATCCTTAATAGATGGACATTTATTTTGGATCCAAGAGAATTTGATCATCCCTTACCTTGACAAGTCTAGGACGAGTATGGCAACGATGTCGTCTTCATTATGCATCACCAAACTAAAGATGGTGGGATCAGATGTCGATTAAGAGAAACTTCTAAGCAACACTCAATTGAACATATAATGTTTTAAATTGAGTTTCATGATACTGAATTTATTTTCAAAAAACATGATTTTCAAATCTTAAACTTGCATATTCATTTAATTGAGTTATGAGTTGTTGAGTTGATCATTGAGTCGAGTTGACTGAATGAGTTTGAG
The DNA here is from genome assembly GCA_026153255.1 of Solanum medicagineum. Classification (NCBI taxonomy): domain Eukaryota; kingdom Viridiplantae; phylum Streptophyta; class Magnoliopsida; order Solanales; family Solanaceae; genus Solanum; species Solanum medicagineum. Next base: position 1,176 of record JAPFFP010042458.1, on the reverse strand, counting down.
CCTTTACTATTTTCTTGAGCCATTTTACATACTAGTATATTACATGTACTAACATCTATTTGGGCCTGAATCATTAATGATGCATATATAGGTGACAGGGCCTTCAATAAGCACAGCGTCGATGGCTAGTTTTCGTTCCATATTTGGTGAGCCCTCTTTGCTGTTTGGGGAAGACCCTCTATCTTTTATTTGAGTATTTTTATTTCTCTGATTGGGTAGTTAGGACCTGTCATGGTACCATCTAGATTGTTCGATAGAGACTTCGTAGACATTAAGCAGAGGATTGTTGATTGTTATTTATTTTCCAACTCTTGTTCGTTGGAAACTATTATTGATAGGGATTTTTTTATTTAATTGATAGTGTTTATTGAGTATTCTTCTATTATTAAGGATGATGTGATGATGAGCCCAGGTGATTCTCTTGGGGAATCAACAATGGTTCTTTAAGTACTGACCACGCCAAAGGTACCCTCCTGGGGTGCGGCAAACTTGGTATCAGAGCACAGAGTTCGAATGTCCTAGGGAGTCTGTAAAGTTGTGTCTAGTAGAATCTTGTTTATGAGTGTTTTGCACCATACTTTATAAGCAAGAGGCTATGGGGGATTAGGAAGGGTTATACTTCTTTTGTATTCTGAGTTGGTGCGATAGAGTTTAACTCTATAAATCTCCCTTCTAACTCATGTGTTACACATTTGCAGATCATGCATCCTAAGTGTACCACTACCCAAAGAAATACTCAACCTAGCAAAACTGAGAATTCCCCTTCAGATGTACCTACTCAGATGGAGATGAGGGGTCGAGGTCAACCTGCTAGGCTTATCGGAGTTCCGCAGGTACCTACTGCTCCACCTGCTTCATCATCAGAAGTTAGTTTGGCATGAGTCTTATCAGCCAAAGTAGAGTGAGGGAGACCAGTCTTACTTCCAAAAAATAACTAATAGTTATGCACCATCCTCAACCAGTGCACCAACTTCGAATAACAGGAATGATTAGAAATCCCAAGGTCAACAGAACTCCAGAGAACAGGATCCTCAATCTCAGGCTTATATGACCCTTGGTTTGAGAAGAAAGCCATCTTGTGGGAAGTGTGATTGGACGCATTTGGGAATGTTCAGAGAGGGAGGGAATGGTTGTCTTAAGTATGGCTAAATAGGTCACTTACATAAGGAGTGTCCG
>JAPFFP010042457.1:0-14098 GCA_026153255.1 Solanum medicagineum | reverse complement strand
TATATATATATATATATATATATATATATATATATATATATCATGTGTAGCTTGATTTAGTTCCATAAAAGTCCCACAACAATCCACAAAGCACAATACATAACAATTCTACACAACACAAATAGGCAGCATTACGTTACGTATTCTCTTTATATTTCGACGTCAACAATCCTGAACCTGTTTCAATTTTAACCAAACTTTGGCCAATATTTTTACACATAAAACTAGTCTCATAATAGTCCACATATAGTCCCAAAGTAGGTAGAGGTTGTGAAACAATAATCCCTGATCATCAGCCCACAAGTTTCTTGTAAGAGTACAATTGAGATATCCTACAATAAGTCATTTTTGCGGATTGTAACGGTCGTGAAGCAGCCTAGTTACATCACTACCAAACTAAACCTTGTTAAAACTTAAGTCTTACTGCATAATCCAGCCAACCAAGAAGAGAAGAACAACTTAATAAACAAGAAAAGTATACAACAATCCTTAGAACACATACTGTCCAAAATTTCAGCATAAGTATTACCAGCCTAGTTTCTTGTTTTCATAAAGAAAACATACTAAATATACAAGTATCTTTACTTACCTTTACCATTAAGGTTGAGAGCCTCTTTAAGAACCCTAGTAAGGCTTCTTGTGGCTGCTTTGTATGAGTTGAAAGAGAGCAAAAAGAACTTAGCAAATATCATATTTTTTTGTCCAAGTTTGAAATGACTTAGTAAGCTGCTTTGGATCCCTTCTAAAGGGACACTTTAACAATATTTATTTTCCATATTAAGACTTATTTTATCAAGTGAGTAGTACACCAATTTTATCTTTCACTTGGGCCTTATTGGGTTCCAATTAGATGGGCCTTAGCTGCCCATTTTTCTCCTTTCCTTAACATAGTTTGGGCATAAATCATCAAGTGGGTTGTGATATACTTAAGCCCTTTTATTATTCATCTTGGGCTATAAATATTATCCATTTATGATGCTAAAACATGGGCTAAAGTTACTCCCTTAACACCGACTTTATTCATTATCGGACTTGGACAGATTCGACATACCTCGTCTCCATCTAGCTAGCAAATTTAAGCTAAGCAAGTGGTGACTCACCTTCTAGCTTCCTAAGTCCTACAAACACCTCACTTCTTTCACTTCATTTAAGGTTGTAATTTCCTCAATTCCACTTAAAACTTGTATACACTCGACCCTCTTAAGCGTTGGACGTACATATCGCCCTCTAATTTGAGATTCAAGAAGTTTTAAAAATAGGAGCTTAATTGACCAAGGCTATATTATGTTTCATGTGCATAGGACTAGTACATGTAAAGTGTGAGGTGTTACATCCTCCCCCTCTTAGGAACATTCATCCTCGAATGTTAGCATAATTAGATAGCTTAACCATATTCAAACCTGTATTTAAATAAACCTTTGACAACACAACAAGTACTCGAACACACATACTTAGTAATGCCCCAATTCTGCATGTTGCACTTCCTCTTTAGCTTCAAATAAGTAAGGGTATTTTTTTCATCGGTTCCTCAACCTCCATGTTATCTCTTCTGCTTGCTGGTTCCTCCAAAGTACTTTTACTGAAGCTATTTCTTTATTCCATAGCTTTTTAACTTGATGATCTAGAATAGCAATAACTACCTCTTTATAGGTGAGATCTTCTGTAACCTGCAAATCTTCAATAAGAGTGACACGGGATGGGTCACATATGCATTTTCGAAGCATCGAGACATGGAAAACTGGATGAACCGTTGAAAGCTCTTGGGGTAGCTCTAGTTCATATGCAACCTACCTGAACCTAGTAATAATTTTATATGGCCCTATGTAACGTGGGATCAGTTTTCCCTTCATACCAAATCTCAGAACACCTTTCATTGGGGATACCTTTAAGAATACCCAATCCCCTACTGAAAATGCTAGTCCTCTCCTTCTATTATCCACATATTATTTATGATGACTTTGGGCTGTTTCGAGCCACTGTTGTGTTACCCTAACTTTCTACATGGCTTGTTGTACTAGATTTGGACCAAGCAAGGTGGTTTCACCCACTTTAAACCGTCCAATTGGCGACCTACATTACCTTCCATACAAAGCTTCATAAGGTTCCATCTTTATACTTGACTGATAGCTATTATTATAGGAAAATTCAATAAGTGGCAAATGATCCACCCAACTACCTTTAAAGTCTAATGCACAAGATCGTAACATAGCTTCAAGTGTTTGAATAGTGCGTTCTGCTTGACTGTCTGTCTGAGGGTGGAAAGTTGTACTCAAATTCAATTGTATCCGTAAACTCCTTTGGAATGATTTACAAGACATTGTAGTGAATTGAGCTCCTCGATCAGATATAGTGGAGATTGGGACCCCATGTAGCCTAACTATCTCTTTAAGGTACAATTTTGCATATTCTTCAGCCGTATAATCACTCTTAACTGGCAGGAAGTGTGCTGAATTTATGAATCTATCAACTATTACCCATATGGAGTCAAACTTCTTTAAAGAATGAGGAAACCCCGTAACAAAATCCATATTAATCATATTCTACTTCCATGTTGGAAGCTCTATGCACTGCATATAACCTCTCGACTTTTGGTTCTTTACTTTGACTTATTGGCAGTTTGGACATTGAGCCACAAATTCGGCAAGGTCCCTTTTCATACCTCACCAAAACATTCCCTTCAAGTCATGATACATCTTAGTTGATCCTGGATGAATGGAATATCATGAATAATGAGCTTCTCCCATTATCCTCCTTCTTAATCCATTAATATCAGGCATACATAATCTATTTTTGCAATAAAGTATTCCATTTTGAGTAAGTTCAAAGCCCTTTATCGTACTCTGACTCACCTTTTCCTTAAGTCATCATAGAACAGGATCCTTGAACTGTTTTTCTTTCACCTCCATTACCAATGAAGACTCCGCAACATTATGCACAACAACCCTTTCCTTTGGGGTTTCAAGAAGGCAAACTTCCAAATTAGCTAGTTGACGCATATCCTTAGCCACACCTTGACTTACCATAGCCTGATCACCAATATTCATGATTGCCTTATGACTCAGAACATCGGCTACCACATTCGCTTTCCCTTGATGATATAGTATATCAATGTCATAATCCTTTATTAGCTCTAGCCAACTTCGCTGCCTCAAATTTAGGCTTTTCTGCTTAAAACTGTACTACAAGCTCTTATGATTTGTATATATATCAATGTGAACCCCATACAAATAGTGGCGCTATATTTTTAGAGCAAACACAACTGATTCTAGGTCAAGATCATGTGTTGGGTAGTTTTTCTCATGCACTCGTAGTTGTCTAGAGGTATAAGCAATTACCCTACCATGATGTGTCATTACACACCCTAAGCCAACTCCTGAAGCATCGCAATATACTGCATATCCCTCAGTACCTTCTGGAAGTACTAGCACAGGTGCAGAAGTTAGCTTATTCTTGAGCTCTTGGAAGCTCCTGTCACATGCATCATTCCATTGGAACTTGGTTGCTTTATGTATCAACTTTGTTAGAGGTGCGAAAATAGAAGAAAACCCTTAACAAACCTCCTATAATAACCTGCCAACCCTAGGACGCTCCAAACTTCCATGGGTGCTGTTGGGCTTAACCAATCTTTAACAACCTCTATCTTTGGTGAATCAACCCTTATTCCTTCATCAGATACAATATGACCTAAGAATGCCACTGATTTTAACCAAAATTCATATTTAGAAAACTTGGCATACAACTGTCGATCATGAAGAACTTGTAATACTTGTCATAAGTGATTTGCATGGTCCATTTTTGATCTTGAATATACCAAAATCTCATCTATAAATACTATCAAGAACACATCCAAGAATGTCTTGAATACCCTGTTCATCAGATCCATAAAAAACGTTGGTGCATTCGTTAGCCTAAATTACAAAACAAGAAATTCAAAATGACCATAGCGTATTCTAAAGTATATCTTAGGTATATCTTTCTCCTTCATCCTCACTTGGTGATAACCTGATCTTAAATCAATCTTTGAAAAGAATCTGGCACCCTATAACTGATCAAATAAATCATCAAGCTGGGGATGGGGTATTTGTTCTTAATGGTCACCCTGTTCAATTGTTGATAGTCGATACACATTCTTAAGGTGACATCCTTTTTATGTACAATTAACACTACACCCCATGAGGACACACTAGGTGTTATAAAACCCTTCTCCAATATGTCTTTTAACTGCTCTTTTAATTCATGCAATTCTGTCGAAGCAATTCTGTATGGAGGGATGTAAATAGGTTGAGTGCCTACAAGTAAGTCAAGACAAAAATCTACTTCTCGTTCTAGAGGTAAGCTTGGAAGATCATCACGAAGCACATTAACAAATTCATTCACTACTGGAACTGATTGAAGAGCTAGTGATTCTACCTCTATGTCCCTTACTCTAACTAAATGACATATATATATCCCTTATATATCATCTTCCTTGCCTTAAAATAAGAGAGAAACTTTTAACCCTTTGGTTCCTTAACATTTCCTTTTTATTTAAGAACTACTTCATTTGTAAAAAGTGGAAGTGCACTCTCTTGGTTCGGCAATCCACGGTAGCATAGCAAGAAGCTAACTAATCCATACCCATTATAACATCGTATTACACCATTTCTAGCTCAGTAAGGTCAGCCAATGTGTCGCGATCACATTTACCACACAGTCGTACCTTTCTAGCCATAATAGATTCACCGGTTGGTGTAGACACTTCAAATGGTTTGTTCAATAATTTGGGTATTCTCTTAAGCTTCCCAGCAATTAGTGGAGTGATGTATGATAGTGTAAAACCAGGGTCAATTTATGCATATAACTTATGTGAAAATATGGACAATGTACCTATGACCACATCATCTAAAGCTTCCAAATTTTACCGACTCCCTATAGTATAAGTGCAATTCTGAACTCCGCTAGAGCTAGTTGCCCCTCTACAACCTCTACCACGACCTATAGGTGTTTGCTTACCCCTATCTAATGGAGGAACTAATGATGATGATGCAACAACTGACCCAGTGGATTATGCTATATCACCCATATGTCTCCTAGGGAAATCTCTCATCATATGCCCTGGCGCACCACACCAATAACAAGCATCTATCCCATCACGACATGTACCTGAATAAGCTCTCCCACATTGTTTGCAAGGCTTCCTAGGAGTCATTTGCTGCTTGCCGAATATCCCGTTGTCCGTATACCTTGTCCTTTACTTCTTGGACCAAATAGATTACTTCTAGACCCTTGGAATTGTGGTGGAGCACTAGCGGTAGAGTAGGAGAATGATGGCCTAGGCAGTCTATTAGAAACCCGAGGTCTAAGCTCACCTTGGGGTGGTGTAGAATACCCCGTAGATCTGGCCCTCTTGGACTACCCCCTTTCTAACTTTTGTGTCCTTCTTCTTTGCTTCTGATTCTCCAGTTTCTGTACAAAAGCTGGCATGCTCGCAATATTCATGTATTTACTCAAGGAAGCAATGGTACAATTTCTGAGCAGACATATATCTAATCTATCCACATATCGATGAACTTTATTTGCCATAGTGGCAACTACATTAGGAGTATACCTAGCCAGGGAATTAAATCGAAGGCTATAATCCCTCACATCCATATTCCTTGGTGGAGATTTAAGAATTGATCTGCACGGGCCTCTCAGGTTTCTAATGGCAAGTAAAGGTCAAGAAATGCCTCTTTGAACTCCATCCAGGTAGTTGGAGATGCATCTATATCCTTAGATTGCTTCCAAGCTTCATACCACAATATAGCCAGACCTTTATTCTGTACGCTGCTAGCTCAACAGCTTCTGTAACACTCACATGTATAACATCTAAAGTGCATTGAATCTGGTCAATAAAGTCTTAGGGATCTTCATTAGGATCTGACCCTGTGAAGGATGAAGGGTCCAGATTAAGGAACTCACGAATAATCGTGCTAGCTGCCCTATTCGCACCACCTGTACCTATAACTGGACCTTCCTGTCTTTGAGCTTGGCCATCAACTATACGAGTCAATAGTTGGACTTCCTTTCTCAGATCCTGCACGGTAGCATCGATAGGTGGTTTTTGGGAATTTCACTACTTCTTGGTTCATCAGGAGTTGGAGAAGTTGCAGATGTCTGTGACAGGGACTTATCTTGAGCCTCATTTCGGTGTCTCACCTGACTGGGTATACCAACCACTACTTGTAGTTCTTTCCCTTTACCTTTGTTTTTAATTGTCTCTAGCATACTTGTTGTACAAAAGAATTTAGAGGTTAGACACGATCCACCTATTACACTTGGCTCTATGGCATGATCTAAAGAAGGAAAAGAAAGTAACAACTCATAAATGCCACGTAACCTCCTACTTATAAATGTGGTGCACAATACATCGATAAAGAAGTTTCTACATAGACACAACTTTGTAGACTCCCTAGTATGACCTACTTTGATACAACTTTTATCACGTCCAAAGTCCTATTAAGGTGGACTGGCACCCGTTGCCGATAAGGCTCGGGAGAACCAACCTCTGCCCATGCACATTCTACACATATAATAAGGGATTTCCATATTCAATACACTTTTAAGAAAGTATACAGTAATAACAAGCCAAAGAAATGCATATGTCTAGGCCATTAGAGCCACGATGTCTAAAGTACAAGACATGAACACACTTTACTTTACATTGTCTACAAAGTCTCTAGATAAGGAAAAATGTTTGGTAAGGGTCGGTATAGGTCCCACTTCAAGTAGCTATAGGATACAAAATTATAACCTCTAGACACACACACACAAAGCCCCGAAGCAACCTGGAGCTCAGTAACAATGGCTGGATATCTTGTACTCCTACTTGGGAGATCTACTAGTGTCTGTACCTGCAACATGAAATGATGGTCCCCATAAGGGACGTCAGTATGAGATAATGTACTGAATATGTAAGGTTGGAAATAATGTATATGAAGTAACAACTCAAATAAAATCATGCACTGGTGTAAGGATAAGAGACCACCTTTAATAACACTGTGGAATCATGTACTTTATATTCTTTTTATCACTTTACCTTTACTATACAATCTGTGCATAACATGTAATACAAATGACCAGCTAATAAATCACAAATCTATAGTGGCATCAGCCCATGCTAAGCTTTTCCTTTCACCCTTGGGTTACCCTCCTTGATGGGATCGGCCCTTGATAGGTGATTCTTCCATCCCTAGGGCTACCACTCATCAATAAGCAACTTACTTTACTTTATCTCTTAATTACTTTTGAGATGATTCTTTTGGTGGTCATAATATTGGTGCTGTAGGACCACAGATATAACATGTGACATGTGATGTACTATTAAAAAGAATACCACAATGAAAAAAGTAGGTTACACCAATAATGAAATGCGTAGGAGGTAAAACAACTCATGAACCCTATTTAGCAAAAAGGAACTCATGTATCTTGATACCTAAGTATGTATGCAGATTTGAAAATGGCTATGAATGGGAGCATATGAACATGTGAAAAAGTGAAAACATGGTTATTAGTCATGTTGGAGTTGGTAAGTACCTTTATGTTCCAAGGAAAGATCTAGGCCTCATCCAAATAATACAAAATTAAGTAGCCTTACATATCTCGTTGTACGATCTACAATAGAGTAGGTGATAACACTAGTATTAGCAGCTCATAAACACATCTTGCAGCCCAATCTCATAAAAAAACAACACACGGGCAACAAGTGTGCAATTATCAACCCGAGTATATTCTTTCGACCTTTCCACCTCTAATCATATTTTATAATACACATTCTCATACACATATCCTATGCATCGTGTTTTAGTGCCACAACAGCCCTACAACAGTCGACAAAGCACAATACATTACAATTCTATGCAACACACAAATAGGCAGTATCATGTTACGTATTCTCGCTATATTTCAACGTCAACAATCCCGAACTTATTTCAATTTTAACCAAACTGTATCCAATATTTTTACACATAAAACCAGTCTCACAATAGTCCAAAAATAGTCCCAAAGTAGGTAGAGGTCGTGAAAACCAATCCCTGATTATCAGCCCATATGTTTCTTCTAAGAGTACAATTGAGATATCCTACAATAAGTCATTTTTTCGGATTGTAACAGTGGTGAAGCAGCCTGGTAATATCGCTACCAAACTAAACCTTGTAAAAACACAAATGATACTTCATAATCCAGCCAACCAAGAGGAGAAAATCCTCTTAATAAACAAGAAAAGTGTGCAACAATCCTTAAAACACATGCTGTCTAAAATTTCAGCACAAGTATTACCAACCTAGTCTCTTGTTTTTCATGAAGAAACCATACTAAATATAGAAGTATATTTACTTACATTGAATTTCAAGGTTGAGAGCTCCTTTAAGAACCCCAGTTAGGTTTCTTCTAGCTGCTTTGTATGAGTTGAAAGAGAGGAAGAAGAACCTAGAAAAAATAAGATTTCTTGTCCAAGTTTTAAATGACTTAAGGAGCTGCTTTTAATCCCTTTTAAAGGGACTCTTGGGTAGACTTTCTTTTCCATTTTAAGAATTATTTTATCAAGTGAGTAATGTACAATTTTCGTCCCTTTCACTTGAGCCTTATTGGGTTCCAATTTGGTGGGCCTTGGCTGCCCATTTTTCTCTTTTCCTTAACTTAGTTTGGGCCCAAATCGTCAATTCGGTTGTGATGTACTTGGGCTCTTTTATTATTCATCATTGGCTGTAAATATTTTCCATTTATGATACTAAACCACTGGCTAAAGTTACACACTTAACAAGGACTTTATTCATTATCCGACTTGGACAAATTTGGCATCGGCCTCATCTCCGTCTAGCTCACAAATTTAAGCTAAGTAAGTAGGTGACTCACCTGCTAGCTTCCTAAGTCCTACAAGCACCTTACTTCTTTCACTTTGTTTAAGGCCGTGATCTCCTCAATTCAAGTTAAAACTTTTATACACTCGATCCTCTTAAGCGTTAGATGCACATATCACCCTCTAATTTGAGATTCAAGCACTTCTAAAAATAGGTGCTAATTTGACCAAGCCATACATGTTTCAAGTGCATTGGATGAGTACATGTAGGTGTTACATCCTCCCCCACTTAGGAACATTCATCCTCGAATGTTAGCATAATTATATAACTTAACCATGTTCAAACCTATACTTAAACAGTCTTTTGACAACACAATAAGTACTCGAATACATATACCTAGTAATGCCCCAACTCTGCAAGTTGCACTTCCTCTTTAGCTTCAAATAAGTAAGGGTATTTTGATTTCATCGCTTCCTCATCCTCCCATGCTATTTCTTCTGCTTGCTAGTTCCTCCAAAGTACTTTTACTGAACTTATTTTTTTATTCTTTAGCTTCTTAACTTTACGATCTAGAATAGTAATAGGTACCTCTTTATGGGTGAGATCTTCTGTAACCGGCACATCTTCAATAGAAGTGATACGGATAGGTCACCTATATATTTTCAAAGCATTGAGACATGGAAAACTGGATTTGGTCTTTTATCATTACACCAGTGCATGATTTCATTTGAGTTGTTACTTCCTATACAATATTTCCTGCCTTACATATTCAGTATATTATTTCCTACTGACGTCCCTTACGGGGGATCTGCCTTTCATGCTACAGGTACAAGCACTAGTAAATATCCCCAGTAGGAGTACAAGATATTTAGCTACAGTTACCGAGCTCCAGGTTGCTTCGGGGCTTTGTGTGTGTATCTAGAGCTTATATTTTTGCATTGTATACTTAGTCGAGACAGGGCTTTCCCTTACCCTTATTAGATACTTTTCCTTATCTAGAGGCTTTGTAGACTATGTAAATTAAAGTGTGGTCATGTCTTGTACTTTAGACAACGTGGCTCCAAAGGCCTAGACATATGCATTTCCTTTTGGCTTGTTATTATTGTCTACTTTCTTAAAAGTGTGTTGAGTGTGGACAACCTTTATAATATGTGTAGAAAGTGCATGGGTACAGTTTGGTCTACCAAGCATTATCCCCAATAGGTGCCAGTCGGCCTTAAAGGACTTTGGGCGGAAGGGATTGTTTACCTTACATTGGACTTTAGTCCTTGCCCGTGATCTCCTTTTCCTAAATGTATTAGCCAAATTCACCAGTGACATGTCTTTTCATTTTGGACACTCATTCAACGTTCTGCCTTCGTCGAAGGTAAGGCGGAATTGTCCCACATCCCTGAATCCACACTTCTGTATTTGCAGAAATAGACCGCCTTCGCAGAGCTTCGCAAAGTGCCAAAACTAGGCTGATTTTCTGCAACTTTGGGCGATCCTCCCTTGTGCAATGGGTGATCCTGGGCCCCAAAGTGCGATCAAAATGGCTCTATTTCATCCTTTTGTAATTTTTGTAGGTGTTCCCACCATTTTTTCAACTCCAGTCCACTTAGAACATCAAAACATATACAAACCATTACCAAAGACTTGAAAATTGTGAGGGTTAGACGAAAATCAAAAATGAAAGCCAAGAAGCTATTCTAAGAATGTAAAATTCAAGAATTTATTAAAATATGAACAAAGCTTGATTCACCATCCATTTGTGTTTCCACTTTGAAGGAATGCATCGTCTCCCCATTTTCAAAATGATATTCAATTTGAGCTCATAAGGAGGGTAATGAGAGTCCTTCAACATTTTCCACCGGTGTCTCCACTTTGAGGACTTGAATTGTCTACCCAACTTATCATCAACTTTCCTTTTAGGTTCCTTAGGTAGACATGGGAGTGTCAAGAGGCCTTCCTCAAATTGAACTTCACGTACCTCTAAGTAGGCAACACTTCCAACTCTAAATGAACCAAAGCCTCTATTTAAGATCTCTATGGCTTGTTGTTGCAACTTTAGTATCCTTTCCTTAATCTTGGCCTGTTGGATGATTATTGGACTTGATGTCATGCATTGGCTCCATCTTTCCTCCATATCAAGTTCCACTTCAAGTCTACCTCTAAAATATAAATTTCCCTTTCGAACTGGTATAACGTATAACCTCTAGCAACAAGCAAGCTCTTATGATCATCCCTTATGTTGGGCAATTGGTGCCTTTTGGCTACTTCTTTGGCAAGTCTAAGACTCAAGCCCATGAGCCAATCTTCACTCACTACACTCTCATTGCCCTTCACATCCTTAACACCATTTTACTCACCACGAAGTGCAATACTCTAAAAGAGATAGAAAAAAGGGCTTACATTCATCAAGCAACCGTTCATCACGATTATCCATATAACAAAAAGAAAAACAAAGGAAACAAAAAGAAGTACTGACTAATCAACTCAAAAGAGTAAGCTACAAGTCCTAAATCAACTCAATATTCCTATTGTTCTCTGTAATGGTGCCATTTTTTTATGTCGCTCAACCCGGCTACAAAAAAAGTAGGGGCAGTCGTCATCAACATAATAATCTAACTTTAGAGGCCAGGTTCGATCCCACAGGGAATAATCTATCAATGAATGAGTAAAGAAAAGACCTATAGCTACTAGGTTTTGACTTAAAAAGTGAATACCAAGCAAGAATTCTAACTAAAATAGGGGAAAACTAAGCAGACAACTACGCATATGGAACAATTGGGTAAGGATTAATCAATCAAGGGAGCAAGGATACGGGATATGGGAATTAATCAAAATTCAATCGATCCATCACACCTAGCATCAACTTAACCCATGGGTAGGCGAGGTTGCTTATAATCACCCCTCGGCTAGAATAGATGATGTTTTGCAAGAGCCCAACTATGGCCTTTTATGCTAGCCACTCAAAGACACGCCTGGCTTGAGCACCTCAAATCAAAACTCCCAAGATCTTAGTTGTTGAGTCCCTTTTGTGGCTCTAAATTCATAAACCCATGACAAACATTACAGCCTCACAAATCCATCTCTACTCATATCCACCCACTTCTCCACCAGACCTCCTCATAAGTCGAGTCACCCTCCACAACACCTACAAACTCAAGACTCCTATAACACATGAATCACTAACACACCTCCTTAATCCTAGAAATATGAAGAACCATGTAACATCTCACACCTTACAATTCTAGTACAATTCAAATGAAACATGACATGGCTTGGACAAATTGACGCTAAATTTTAAAAGTTCTTGAATCTCGTGTTAATGGGCTCTATGTGTGTCTAGCGCTTAAGAGGGTCTAGTGTATACATGTTTGGTGTTGAAATGAGGATGTTACGACCTTAAATGAAGTAAAAGAATTGAGGTGATTGTAGGACTTAGTAAGCAAGTAGGTGAGTCACCTACTTGCTTAGCTCAAATTTGTTAGTTAAACAGAGACGAGGCTCGACGTCGAATTTGTCTAAGTTCGATTACGAATAAAGTCCGTGTTAAGGGTGTAACTTTGGACCATGTTTTAGCGTCATAAATGGGCTACATGTTCAGCCCAAGAGAGGTATTAAAAAGGGCCCAAATACAATAGAAAACACCTAGCAAATTGGGCCCTAAACTAAGTGAAGGAAAAGCTGAAAATTTGGTAGCCCAAGCCCAACCAATTTGGAGCCCCAAAAGGCCCAAATGAAAGGAGGAAGTAGCTGCATCACCTACTTGGTGAAATAAGGCTGAGAATTCCTTAGTACGTCGGCCTATTCATACTATAAAAAGGGGCCAAAGCAGCTCCCAAAAGTAACTCTTAACTTGAACACAAAAAAAAAAATCAGCTTTGTCTCCAACTTTGCTTCCAATGTGTATTGACTTGCAGAGCAGCAAAAAGGGAACTTCTAGGGTTCTTATACAAGCTCTATACCTTCAAGATAGTGGTAAGTAAGTTTACGCATGTGTTTACTATGGTTTTCTTATGAAAAACAAGAGTTATATGCTAGTTATACTTGCTGAAAATTGTTGGACAGATTCTATGCAGAAAGTTGCTTCACCTTCTCCTTTTGTTTTGGTGATTTATCTATGATTTTTAAGTTATCTTATGAAGAGAACTTGGTATTTTTAACATGGGATGAGTTATAAACATCACCCTAAGGTTGCTACCCTGGTTTTGGTTTCATTTAACAAGCGCGTCTTATCGAGTTATCTTAAGTGTCATGTTGATTAGGATTTGCGGGCTGTTGTATGTAAAGCTATTAGCTCATGTCCTTCATGACTTCTTAAGTGATGTTATAGTACTCTTTGAGGTCTTTTTATATGTGTAAATGTTGCTGGAACAGTTTGGTTAAGGTTGGAATAGGTTTGGAGTTATCAACGTCGAAAGGTTGCGAAAGGAAGTAACGTTATGCTGTCCGTTTTTCGATTGTGTGGAATTGTTATGTGTTGTTCTTTGTGGGCTGTTGTAAGACTGTTGTGGCATTAAAATAGGTTGTACATGATGTGTACATGCTAATGTGTGTTGGAAAATATGATTAGAGGCGTAAAGGTCGGAATAATACGTTCGGGTTTATAAACACCCACTTGCTGCCCGTGTATTGTTTTCTTATGTGATTGAGGTGCCAAGATGTACTCATTGGCTTCTAATGCTAGTTTTATCACCTACTATGTTGTAGATAAGTATTGGGAGGAAGAAAAGGTTATCTTGAGATAGTAACAAGGTCCGACAACGAGGTATGTAAGGTTACTTGATTTCGTATCACTTGGCATGAAACATAGATCTCTCGTTGGTACATAAAGGCACTTGCCAACTCTGACACAACTATTAATCATGTCTCCACTCTTTTACATGTTCATATGATTCCATACGTATTTACCTTTAAACCTGCATAGATATTTTGACACCGAGTTACATGTGTTTCTATTACAACTAAAGTTCATGAGTTGTTTCATTTCATATACATTTCATCAGTTATGTAGTGTACTCTTTTCAGTATCATGTTGTCTTGTATGATCATCCACATGTCATATGCTACATATACATTCCTATAGCTCCAATGTTATGGCTACCAAAGATTCATCTCAAAGGTAATTAAAAGATAAAGTATACATTTCTGGTAGGTGGTAGCCCCGAGGGGTTGAGTATAACCTAGCCAGGGGACGATCCTATCAAAGGGGGGGGGGGTAGCCCGAGGGGTTGAGTATAACCTAGCCAGGGACGAACCCGATACAGTTTTACCATTGATTAGTTGGTCATTTGTTT
>JAPFFP010042456.1:0-14099 GCA_026153255.1 Solanum medicagineum | reverse complement strand
TGGTTCAATTAGGTCCCCAAACTTTCTATTTTAAAGCCGATTAAGGACTTCCGAATCTCAACTTAAATGTACACTCCAACTACAATTAAGCACTGTGAACTTACTTCGACTTAATTAATTTACGGGGTCTAACATCCATCAAGAACTCTCATCACCCAACCTCTACGGGCAAGATTTTCTATCCAATGTAAGGGAACTATGCCCATTCGACCCTATCAACAATAGTTTTCAGCTATCGCAGTCATCCCCACACTCAATTCAAGACTTATACTCAGTCAGACATCATCCTCAGACATTCAAGGCTCTAGACAACACCTAAGTTCATTATTCAACTCATTATGGAGAAGAAATATTTAAGGATCAAGGCACAATCATATAATAAGGTGAAAATATAGTAAGTTTAAAGCATGTTGATCATCCGTTCATGATATAAAATTGTTGTTTAAAGATTGGAAAACATAAATTCAAGATAGTGTACAAGAATTGAAACAATTATTCAAGAACCCGAAGTAGTCATTAAAAGAACTTAAAGTAAATACTCAAGAACCTTCAAGAATTCACAAATCAAAGCTTCTAGACATGAATTTACTACCTTAACTCTACATTGGCAAATGGGAGAGCAATCTCATGCTTTTGGGTGGCCTTTACATACCTAGGAATGGAAATTGTATGAAGAACTTGGAAGATTCTTGAAACCCTTGCTTGACTCTCCTCTTCTTCTCTCTAGAATTTTCGTAAAATCTTTGAAATTAGTGGGTCTAACCCCTTTTTCGTACGAATATATGTTTAAAACCATGTGGGGGGATATAAAAGTATGTCAGGAAGGACAAAATTGCTCTTCCCAAATTAAAAGAAAAATTTGGATTCCTCATGCACCAGTGCACTAGTGTATTTTTACACTTTTTCGTGTTTTTTGACTTTTGTCGAAATTTTCAAACAAGGTATAAGTGTGGTTCCGCGTCCTCTCCACACCGCGGAAAGGGCACGGAAACGTCACTATTTTAGGCCCTTTTGAAAAATTATAATTCACATTTTTGTGCAATAAGGCCAAGTCAAGGCTATTTTCCAACTCACTTTTTCGCACTAATTGCAAATCCGGTCTTGGATTTTTCATCTGAGCTTGGTAAGATACGTTGTGCGCATGACCAAGTTTAGGGGTGTTTTATAATTTCACGGGGTGTTACATCATCTCCCCTTTGGGATCAATCCTCCTGGAATGATGAGTAAAGGTCGTGCGGGACTCGAATAACCTCAGAACCTCATCTTATTCCTCACTCAGGAATACTCGAACTCTCACTATCCATCATCTATCTATCCTTGTCTTAGGCTCGGGAATGTAGTAAAACAAGGCATCAACTTAAAGGAAAAGAATTTCTCAGAATTGATAAGAACGAGTTTGTTTACCTTCAATATCATCATCTCTTGGCACGAATAGATGCAGGTATTTGAGTTTCATCGCCTCTTCAGCTTCCTAGGTAGCTTCCTCCACAAACTAGTTCCTTCACATGACTTTAATGAAGGCTATTTCTTTATTTCTCAGCTTGCGAACCTGTCGATCAAGAATTTGGACTAGAATTTCTTCGTATGATAAGTTATCCTTCACACCCGTACTCTCCACAGGAATTGCTAAAGCTGGATCCAGCAAATATTTCCTTAATATAGATATGTCGAACACCGGGTGAACTTCATCTAGCTCGAAAGGTAAGTCTAACTCGTAGGCAACTTTCACAATCATTCTTACAATCTGGTATGGCCCGATGTAACAGGGACTTAGCTTCCCCTTCTTACCAAATCTCATGACACCCTTCATGGGTGACACTTTCAAGTACACCCAATCATCTAGCTAGAACTCCAAGTCCCTTCTTCTCACATCTGCATATGACTTCTGGTGACTCTGAGCTATCTTCAACCTTTCCCGGATGACTTTCACCTTCTCCATAGACTGGTTTACAAGGTTAGGCCCAATCAACTCAGCTTCTCCCACCTTCGACCAGCCAATCGGGGATCTACACCTTCTCCCATATAATTCCTCGTACGGGGCCTTCTGAATGCTGGCATGGTAGCTATTATTATATGTGAACTCAATCAGTGGTAAATGATCAGCCCAATTTCCTTTAAAATCACTCACACATGCCCTAAACATATCCTCCAAAGTGTGGATGTGCTCTACCTGCCCGTCTTTTTGAGGGTGGAAAATGGTACTCAAGTTCACCTTCGTACCCATTCCCTTCTGGAAGGATCTCCAAAATTGAGAGGTGAATTGAGCTCCTCTGTTTGAGATAATAGACAAGGGAACCCCATGCAACCTCACAATCTCCCAAATGTAAAGTTGGGCATACGTTTTAGCCATATAGGTTGTCCTCAACACCAAGAAGTGGGCTGATTTAGTCATCCTGTCTACACTCACCCAAATTGAATTATTCTGCTTTCAGGATCGGGGTAAGCCCGTGATGAAGTCCATGTTGACCACCTCCCATTTCCATTCCAGAATTTCAAAATTCTGAGCTAACCCACAAGGTTTCTGATGTTCAATCATAACCTGTTGGCAATTGGGGCACTTGGAAACAGATTCCGCAATGTCTCTCTTTATCCCATTCTACCAGTAGACTTCCCTCAAGTTGTGGTACATATTACTGGAGCCAGGATGAATGGAATACCGCGTATTATGAGCCTCGGCCATGATTCTGTCTCGAACACCATCAACATTAGGTACTTACAATCTCCCTTGATACCTCAATACCCAATCTCCCTCTTTGGAGAAAACCATCACCTTTTGCTTGTGAACCGCTTCTTTCAATTGGAGTAATATAGGGTCTTGGTCTTAATTCTCCTTCACCTCGACAATAAGGATGAAGCAGAACCATTCTGAACATTGATCTCGCCTTTGTTGTTCTCCTCAAGCTGCACTCCTAATCGAGCCAATCTATGCACTTCCTTGGCTGATTCTCTCTTGCCCTCCTCTACATGTACAGTGCTACCCATGGACACCCTGATAAGAGCATCAACAACAACATTAGCCTTACGTGGGTGGTAGAGGATGCTCACAACGTAATCCTTGAGCAACTCTAGTCACCTCCTCTGCCGCAAGTTGAGCCCTTTCTCACTAAACACATATTGCAAGCTCTTTTGGTCAGTGAACACGTCCACATGCACTCCATACAGATAATGACGCCAGATTTTAAATGCAAACACCACTACTGCCAACTCAGGATCATGAGTCGCATAATTCTTCTCATGAATCTTAAGCTGTCTGGAAGCATACGCTATCACCTCCCCTTCTCTGCATAAGCACACACCCTAATCCAACTCTTGATGCATCATAATATATCACAAAGTCATCCATCCCGTCTGGCAATGTCAACACTGGTGCCGTAGTCAATCTAGTCGTCAACTCCTGAAAGATCTTCTCACATGCCTCAGATCACTGAAACTTGGCCTTCTTTTGAGTCAGCTTTGTCAAAGGGGCTGACAAACAAGAGAAGCCCTCCAAAAAGTTGCAGTAGTACCTGGCCAAATCGAAGAAACTTCTTATTTCTATTGGAGAAGTTGGTCTTGCCCAGTTCTTAACCGCCTCAATCTTCTGGTTAACCACCCGAATGCCATCTCCCGAAATGATGTGGCTTAAGAAAGCCACTGACTTGTGCCAAAAATCACACTTGGAGAATTTTGCATACAACTCATGATCCTTGAATATTTGCAAAACCACTCTAAGGTGATTTGTATGCTCCTCCTCGTTCCTCGAATAGACTAGGATGTCATCGATAAACACAATCACGAACATGTCAAGATATGGTCTGTATACTCTGTTCATCAAGTCCATGAAAGCTTCAGGTGCATTTGTTAACTCGAAGGACATGACCAAGAGTTCATAATGGCCATACTGTGTCCTAAAGGTTGTCTTAGGAATGAAACTTTCCCTTACCTTCAACTGATGGTAACCCGATCTGAGATCTATCTTCGTGAAGCACGTAGCACCCTGAAGTTGGTCAAAGAGATCATCTATTCTGGGAAGAGGGTACTTATTCTTTATGGTCACCTTGTTCAACTGTTGGTAGTCTATACACATCCTCAACGATCCATCTTTCTTATGCACAAATAGGACAGGAGCACCCCAAGGTGAGACACAAGGCCGTATGAAACCTTTCTATAACAAGTCTTTCAGTTGCTCTTTCAATTCTTTCAACTCTGCGGGAGTCATTCTATAGGGTAGAATTGAGATAGGTTTGGTCTTGGGAAGAACATCAATCCCAAGGTCAATCTCCCTATCTGGACAGACTCTGGGAAGATCATCAGGAAAGACCTCAGGAAACTCATTCACTTTTGGGACTGACTCAAGATAGGAGACTCAACATCGCCAGACTTCACTCGCATGAAGTGGTAAATACAACCCTTAGAAATCAACTTTCTAGCTCTAAGCTAGGATATGAATTTTCCCTTAGGGGCAGCAGAGCTCCCCTTCCACTCTAAGACAGGCTCATTAGGAAATTGGAGCCTAACCATCCGGGTTCTACAATCAACAAAGCATAATAAGCATGAAGCCAATCGATGCCCATTTTCACATCAAAATCGACCATGTCCAACTCCACCAAATCAGCTAATGTGTCTTTATGATGGATAGACACTACACAATCCCTATAAACTCTCTAGTGGGGATAGAGACAGAAAAGGGCTCAAGAAAACACTCAGGAAGAATACCAAACTTTCTAGTCACATCAGGAGTTACAAAAGATAAGGTGGCACCCGGATCAATCAACGCATAACAATCATAAGAAAAGACACGAAGCATACCTGTGACAATATATGCTGCAGCCTCCTGTTCCTATCGGTTACCCATAGTATAAAGGTAATTTGTCCTACCTCCTGTACCCATAGTAGTAGCACCCCTCAGTTGATACCTGTTGGAGGTGCTGTTGAAGACTGAGCCCTGCCGCTCCCCTTACCTTGCCTCCTTTTCGGGCACTCATAGTTGAAATGACTAGCCTGACCATAAGCATAACACACATCCTTGCCCACACGACACTCACCCAGATGAAGCTTACCACACTTGCTGTAAGGTGGCTTTCCCCTAATACCTTGAGTCACACTGGCCTGAAATTGGGCTTTTGGGGTCCTGAAATTCTGATGACCTTGAGATTTCTAATCATACCTGATTGGTTGCACGGTCGAATTAGTTGTGGATGGTGCGGGATGTGATGATCTCTTATGGAAATAAGATTTGTCACCTCTGTTCTATCTCTGCGGGTTAGATTCATGTCCCGATAACTTTGCCTTTCTGCCCAAGTGTTCCTCTCTATCCCTTCTCTTATCTTCCTCCATCTGCTGGGCATACACAACAAGTCTAAAGATGTTCATACCCGAAATCAGCAAGGGAGCCTTACACTCTCTCTACACATGTCTAGCCAGGCCAGACACAAATCTCCTCATCTTCTGTCTCATATCTTTCACCATCTAGGAAGCATACCATGACAGTTCGGTGAACTTAAGGTTGTACTCTTTCACAGTCATCCCTCCCTGCTTCAGATTCATGAACTTATCTGCCCTTGCTTCCCTCAACTCTAATGGAAAGAAGTGATCAAGAAAGGCAGCTTCAAACTCATCCCACCCTGCAGGCTCTGCATCCTCACCTCTACTCCCCACCCACTAAGTGTACCATACATTGGCCACGTACTTCAGCTGGTAGGGCGCAAGCTCAACTCCCTCGATCTCGATTATATGCATGGCCCTTATTAATTTGTACATCTCATCGATGAAGTTCAGCTGGTCCTCCTCCACCTTCAACCACGTGTATGGGGGAAAAGAACCCTCGACATCAACATCAACATCTACGTCTATGTCTATGAAGCCTCTATGCTATGATCTAAGATGGTACTATGACAGGCCATGGCTACCAACTGATAAATTAAATACTATCCAATTAGAAAATAAATATCCTCCAAATGCTGGGGAAGACTCACCACTATCTGGAATGAAGAGCTCTGAACCTCAACGATCGGGCTGCTGAAGTCCTCGATCTATAGTATCTGCATCATAAAATGATGCTGCGCCAGAGGGGCGTTAGTTCATGGAATATACTGTGTATAAAACATGCAAAGAAAAAGAAAACAGTATAATTGGCACTCATCAGTCACTTAGCCTCACCTCATATATAAGAGACAATACCCTATCACCTCACTAGCTATCAAGCATCAAGTCTTCACATCACATTGGAGTTCTATCATCAAGAAACCTATCTGGGAGTTTGTATAATCGACAACCACTACCTATGAGCCGGTAGTGATACAATGAAGAGATGTCGTTTCCATATCCATCCAATACCTTGTTGGGGTAAAGGATGAGTCTATCAGTGGATCCAAAAGTTTGTCAAGTCCTCTTTTTGGAAAAAGGAAAATTCGCTTTCACAGTCCAATACTCTCCTACGCTGGCCACGTAGTTAATATGTCCGAGTAGGACACACCCTTACCCATTTCTGTGGTAATACTCCTCCCAGGACTTAATATGCTCGTATGTCTATCAATCTATCAAGAACTCTCATCATCCAACCTCTACAGGCAAGATTTTCTATCCAACCTAAGGGAACTATACCCATTCCACCCTATCGACCATAGTTTTCAGCTATCACAATCATCCCCACACTTAATTCAAGACTTAGACTCAGTCAGACATCATCCTCAGACATTCAAGGCTCTAGACAACCCCTAAGTTCATTATTCAAGTCATTATGGAGAAGAAATTTTAAGGATCAAGTCATAATGATATAATAAGGTAAAAATACAGTAAGTTTTAAGCATGTTGATCATCCATTCAAGATTTAAAATTGTTGTTTAAAGATTGGAAAACATAAATTCAAGATAGTGTACAAGAATTGAAACAATTATTCAAGAACCTAGAGTAGTCATTCAAGAACTTAAAGTAAATACTTGAGAACCTTCAAGAATTCACAAATCAAAGCTTCTAGACATGTATTTGCTATCTTAACTCTACATTGGCACATGGGAGAGGAATCTCATGCTTTTGGGTAGCCTTTACATACTTGGGAATGGAAATCTTTTGAAGAACTTGGAAGATTCTTGAAACCCTTGCTTAAATCTCCTCTTCTTCTCTCTAGAATTTGCGTAAAATCATTGAAAATAATTGGTCTAACCCCTTTTTTGTTCAAATATATGTTTCAAACCATGTGAGGGATATAAAAATATGTTGAGACGTACAAATTTTCCCTTCCTGAATTAAATGAAAAAATTCGGATTCCTCCTACACCAGTGCACTGGCATATTTTTACATTTTGTTGAGTTTTTTGACTTTTGTTGAAATTTCAAAAAAGGTATAAGTGTGGTTCCATGTTCTCTCCGCGTCACGGAAGGAGCGCGGAAACCTCACTATTTTAGGCCCTCTTGAAAAATTATAAATCGCATTTTTGCTTGATAAGGCCGAGTCGAGACCATTTTTCAACTCAGTTTTTCGCACTAATCGCAAATCCGGTCTCGGATTTTCCATCAGAGCTTGGGAAGATAAGTTGTCCACATGACCAAGTTTAGGGGCATTTTAGTAATTTCACGGAGTGTTACATCATCTCCCCCTTTGGATCATTCGTTCTCGAATGATGAGTAAAGGTCGTACCGTACGGGGACTCAAACCTCAGAACCTCATATCATTCCTCACTCGGGAACACTCGAACTCTCACTATCCATCATCTATCTATCCTTGTCTTAGGCTCGGGAATGTAGTAAAACAAGGCATCAACTTAAACGAAAAGAATTTCTCAGAATTGATAAGAACAAGTTTGTTTACCTTCAATATCGTCATCTATTAGCATGAATAGATGCAGGTATTTGAGTTTCATCACCTCCTCAGCTTCCCACCTAGCTTCCTCCACTAACTAGTTCCTCTATAAGACTTTAACGGAGGCTATTTCTTTATTCCTTAGCTTGCGAACCTGCCGATCAAGAATCTAGACTGGAACTTCTTCGTGTGATAAGCTGTCCTTCACACCCATACTCTCCATAGGAATTGCTAAAGTTGGATCCCCCAACCATTTCCTTAACATAGATACATGGAACACTGGGTGAACTCCATCTAGCTCGGAAGGTAAGTCTAACTCGTATGCAACCTTCCAATCCTTCTTACAATCTGGTATGGCCTGATGTAACGGGGACTCAGCTTCGCCTTCTTACCAAATCTCATGACACACTTCATGGGCGACACTTTCAAGTATACTCAATCTTCTACCTCGAACTCCAAGTCCCTTCTTCTCACATCTGTATATGATTTCTTGCGACTCTGAGCTATTTTCATCCTTTCCCGAATGACTTTCACCTTCTCCATAAACTGGTGTACACGATTAGGCCCAATCAACTCAGCTTCACCCACTTCGAACCAGCCAATTGGGGATGTACACCTCCTTCCGTACAATGCCTCATACGGGGCCATCTGAATGCTGGCATGGTAGCTATTATTATACGCGAACTTAAATCAGATGTAAATGATCATCCTAGTTTCCTTTGAAATCAATCACACATGACCTCAACATATCCTCCAATGTTTGGATAGTGCACTCTGCCTGCCCGTCTGTTTGAGGGTGGAAAGTTGTACTCAAGTTCACCTTCATACCCAATCACTTCTGGAAGGATCTCTAAAATTGAGAGGTGAATTGAGCTTCTCTATCAGATATGATAGACAAGGGAACCCCATGCAACCTCACAATCTCTTGAATGTAAAGTCGGGCATACTTTTCAGCCGTATAGGTTGTCCTAACCGCCAAGAAGTGGGTTGATTTAGTCATTCTATCTACAATCACCCAGATTGAATCATTCTGCTTTCGGGATTGGGGTAAGCCCGTGATGAAGTACATGTTGAACACCTCCAATTTCTGTTCTGAAAATTTGATATTCTGAGCTAATCCGCAAGGTTTCTGATGTTTAATCTTAACCTATTGGCAATTGGGGCACTTGGAAACGAATTACACAATATCTCTCTTTATCCCATTCCACCAATAGACTTCCCTCAAGTTATGGTACATCTTAGTGGAGCCAGGATGAATGGAATACCTCATACTATGATCCTCAGCCATGATTCTGTCTTGAACACCATCAATATCAGGTACACACAATCTCCTTTGATACCTCAATACACTATCTCCCCCTTTAGTGAAAACCATCACCTTTTGCTTGTGAACCGCTTCTTTCAATTAGAGTAGCAGGGTCTTGGTGTTGCTTCTCCTTCACCTCATACACTAAGGATGAAGTAGAACCATTTTGAACATTGACCCAGCCTTTGTTATTCTCCTCAAGTTGCACTCCCAACCAAGCCAATCTATGCACTTCCTTGGCTAATTCTCTCTTCCCCTCCTCCACATGAGCAGTGCTACCCATGGACATCCTGCTGAGAGCATCAGTAACAACATTAGCCTTAGCTGGGTAGTAGAGGATGCTCATATCATAATCCTTGACCAACTCCGGCTACCACCTCTGCCGCAAGTTGAGCTCTTTCTGACTGAACACATACTGCAAGCTCCTATGGTTAGTGAACACATCCACATGCACTCTATACAGATAATGATGCTAGATTTTAAGTGCGAACACCATCGCTGCCAACTCAAGATCATGAGTCAGATAATTCATCTCATGAATCTTAAGCTGTCTGGAAGCATACGCTATCACTTTCCCTTCTCTGCATAAACACACACAACAATCCAACTTTGGATACATAACAATATATCACAAAGTCACCCGTCCCATCTGGCAATGTCAACATCAGTGCCGTAGTTAATCTAGTCTTCAACTCCTGAAAGTTCTTCTCACATGCCTCAGACCACTTAAACTTGGCCTTCTTCTAAGTTAGCTTTGTCAAAGGGGCTGACAGAGAAGAGAAGCCCCCCACAAATCAGTAGTAGTACCCGGTCAAATCGAAGAAACTTCTTATTTCTATTGGAGAAGTTGGTCTTGCCCAGTTCTTAACCACCTCAATCTTCTGGGTATCTACCCGAATGCCATCTCCCGAAATGATATGGCCTAATAAAGCCACTGACTTATGCAAAAACTCACACTTAGGGAATTTTGCTTACAACTCATGATCCTTGAGTGTCTACAAAACCACTCTAAGGTGATTTGTATGCTCCTCCTCATTCCTCGAATACACTAGGATGTCATCGATAAACACGATCACTAACATGTCAAGATTTGGAATGAATACCCTATTCATCAAGTCCATGAAAGTTGCAGGTGCATTTGTTAACCGAAGGACATGACCAAGAACTCATAATGGTCATACCATGTACTAAAGGTTGTCTTAGGAATGTCACTTTCTCTCACCTTCAACTAATGGTAACCCAATCTGAGATCTATCTTGGAGAAACAAGTAGCACCCTAAAGTTGGTCAAAGAGATCATCTATTCTGGGAATAGGATACTTATTCTTTAAGGTCACTTTGTTCAACTGTCGGTAGTCTATACACATCCTCGACGATCCATCTTTCTTACACACTAATAGGACAGGAGCACCCCAAGGTGAGACATTAGGCCATATGAAACCTTTCTCTAACAAGTCTTTCAGTTGTTCTTTCAATTCTTTTAACTCAGCGGGAGTCATTCTATAGGGTGTAATTGAGATAGGTTTGGTCTCGGGAAGAACATCAATCCTAAAGTCAATCTCCCTATCAGGACAAACTCCGGGAAGATCACCAGGAAAGACCTCGGGAAACTCATGCACTATCGGGACTGACTCAAGAATGGGAGACTCAACATCGTCAGATTGCACTCACACTAGGTGGTAAATACAACTCTTAGATACCAACTTTCTAGCTCTAAGATAAGATATGAATTTTCTCTTAGGGGCAACAAAGCTCCCCTTTCAGTCTAAGACAGGCTCATTAGGAAATTGGGACCTAACCATCCGGGTTCTACAATTAACAAAAGCATAACAGGCATGAAGCCAATCCATTCCCATTATCATATCGAAATCGACCATCTCCAACTCCACCAAATCATCTAATGTGTCTTTATGATGGATAGACACTACACAATCCCTATAAACTTCTCATCAAAGATAAACTCTCTAATGGGGATAGAGACAGAAAAGGGCTCAAGTAAACACTCAAAAAGAATACCGAACTTTCTAACCACATAAAGAATTTCAATAGATAAGGTGATACCCAGATCAATCAACGCATAACAATCATAAGAAAAGACATGAAGCATACCCGTGACAATATCTGCTATAGCCTCCTGCTCCTGTCTATTACCCATAGTATAAAGGCAGTTTGTCCTACCTCCTGTACCAGTAGTAGTAGCACCCCTCAGTTGATTGCCTATTGGAGGTGCTGTTGAAGACTGAGCCCTGCCGCTCCCCTCACCTTGCCTCCTTTTCGGGCACTCATAGTTGAAATGGCCAGCCTGACCATAAGCATAGCACACATCCTTGCCCACACGACACTCACCCAGATGAAGCTTACCACATTTGCTGCAAGGTGGCTTTCCCCTAATACCTTGAGTCACACTAGCTTGAGATTTGGCTTTTAGGGTCCTGAAATTCTGATGACCCTGAGATTTCTGATCATACCTGGTTGGTTGCGCGGGCGAACTGGCTGTGGATGGTGCGGGATGTTATGATCTCTTTTGGAAATAAGATTTGTCACCTCTGTTCTATCTCTACGGGTTAGATTCATGTCCCACTGACTTCGCCTTTCTGCTCAAGTGTTCCTCTTTATCCCTTCTCTTATCTTCCCTCGTCAGCTGGGCATACACAACAAGTGTAGAGATGTCCATACCCGGTATCAGCAAGGCAGCCTTACACTCTCACTACACATGTCTAGCCAGGTCAGACACAAATCTCCTCAGCTTCTGTCTCATATCTTTCACCATCTCGGAAGCATACCATGACAGTTTGGTGAACTTAAGGCTGTACTCCTTCATAGTCATCCCTCTCTGCTTCGATTCATGAACTCATCTTCCATTTCTTCCCTTAACTCTAGTGGAAAGAAGTGATCAAAAAAGGCAGCTTCTAACTCATCCCACGCTGCAGGCTCCGTATCCTCACCTCTACTCCCTTCAACTGAGTGTACCATACATTTGCCACATCTTTTAGCTGGTAGGACACAAGCTCAACTCCCTCGATCTCGGTTGCATGCATGGCCCTTAGTACTTTGTACATCTCGTCGATGAAATTCTTTGGGTCCTCCTCCACTTTCAACCCCGTGAATACTGGCGGGTTCATCCTCAGAAAGTCCCTGAGCGGAGTTGCAGCTAAAGGCTCCTTAGATCTAGAACAAGGAGCCTGAGAACCTGGTTGTTCCCCTGTGAGGCCACCAATTGAGTTAGCATCATGATGGCTCCTCTCTGCCTTAGTAATGGGAGTTGGCTGGGGCTGAGCAGGGGGCGCCTGAGAGACCTCAGCAGTCCTAGCGGAGCGACCTCGTCTCCTTGTCTCAGTCTACACCGGAGCCTCCGATTGGGTGTTCTCAGCAATGGGTGTTGGGCATCTCTTTGAGCGGCTGTTCTCCTAGGAAGCATTTTCTATAAGCGTAAATGCATAAGTTAAAAGCAGGATTTCACAAGTTAATGTTACAGCACGATTTTAGATCATAAAAGAAGGGTAACGCTTCCTAATGTCCTATGGCCTCCTGCTTATGAAGTGTGGTGCACAACAAACCCATAAACAAGACTCTACTAGACACAGTTTCATAGACTCCCTAGGACACTCGAACTCTGGGCTCTGATACCAAGCTTGTCACGCCCCGGGAGGGTACCCTAGACATGACTGGCACTCAGAGACTATCGCTAGCCCCCAAGTGGACCATTCAGTCTCTTTGCCATTGTTCAGTCGATTCATCAGCAGGAAAATATGATACAATGAATATAAATTCTATCCTATCAATGGGCTCATATATCAACATAAGTCTATCATAAGAAAGCAAAATGGAAAATGAAAAGTCTCAATAATAAAGGAAAGAAGTATGAGGGAAAAGAATCCTCGACATCAACATCAACATCTATGTCTATGTCAATGAAGCCTCTATGCTACGATCTAAGATGGTACCACGATAGGTCATGGCTTCCAACTGATAAATAAAAGACTATCCAATCAGAAAATAAATATCCTCTGAATTTTGGGAAGGACTTACCACTATCAGGGTTAAAGAGCTCTGAACCTTAACAATCGGGCTGCTGAAGTCCTCAGTCTATAGTATCTGCATCATAAAATGATGCAGCGCTAGAGGGGCGTTAGTACGTAGAATGTACTGTATGTAAAAAAGGCTAAGAAAAAGAAAATAGTATAATTGACACTTATCAATCACTTAGCCTCACCTCAGATATAAGAGACAAGACCCTATCACCTCACTAGCTATCAAGCATCAAGTCTTCATATCACATCAAAGTTCTATCATCATGAAACCTATCTAGGAGTTTCTATAACCGAAAACCACTACCTATGAGCCGGTAGTGTTACAATGAAGAGGTGTCGTTGCCACATCCGTCCAGTACCTTGCCAGGGTAAAGGACGAGTCTGTCAGTGGATCCAAAAGTCTGTCAAGTCCTCTTTTAGGACAAAGGAAATATTCGGTTTCACGGTCCTATCCTCTCCTACGCTAGCCACGTAGTTAATGGGTCCGAGTGGGACACACCCTTACCAATTTCGGTGGTAATACTCCTCCCAGGACTGAATATGCTTATATGTCTGTCAATCCATCAAGAACTCTCATCACCCAACCTCTACGGGCAAGATTTTCTATCCATTCTAAGGGAACTATACCCATTCGACCCTATCAACAATAGTTTTCAGCTATCGCAGTCATCCCCACACTCAATTTAGGACTTAAACTCAGTCAGACATCATCCTCAGACATTCAAGGCTCTAGACAACCCCTAATTTCATTATTCAAGTCATTATAGAGAAGATATTTTAAGGATCAAGTCACAATCATATAATAAGGTGAAAATACAATAAGTTTTAAGCGTGTTGATCATCCGTTCATGATATAAAATTGTTTTTTAAAGATTGGAAAACATAAATTCAAGATAGTGTACAAGAATTGTGTTAGAACCCGTAAGTCCTTAATTGGTTCAAATTGGTGAAGTTTGGGACCAAATGTACAATTTTTATATAGTTTAG
>JAPFFP010042455.1:0-14099 GCA_026153255.1 Solanum medicagineum | reverse complement strand
TTTCCCTGTTTGTTGGCTTACTAAGATAGCTGTGGTTAAGGTTAATGATGTTGCTGTTGTCATTTTGATTCACTATAGTTGTTAAAGTCAAAAACTAATGTCGAAGTGATTGTGCTTTCTCGAAATTACCTACTATAAGGATCAATCTTCAGCTTGTCAGTCTATTTTGTTGGTATATTTCTGTTTGGCTGAACTGGTGTCAATCTTTTTCTTTCTATTCCATGAATAAGCAGAACACTGTCTGTTAAAAATGAATAAGTTGAGAAAGATCAATTCCCTATTTGCCTGAAATTTTGTTGAAATACATAAAGTGTAATTACACACTCTCTGTTCGTATCATTTATCTTCAAAGACTGATCTGTTTGGTTTCTGGTAATACTCTTAAGTTGCAATCTATATCAGTTCTCTCAAATTTCAGTGTTGTTAAAGTTGTCATCTACTTGATTTCATAACATGTGTAAAAGTCTCTGCCTACGCCTTGCTTGTCATTTTGTTTTTATGAGAATCAGTATAATTGTTTGCTAGTATTATAATTTGATGTCTCTAGCTAATCCTTATTTTATTTCTTTGCATGAATAATGTTGGAGTCGCTTTGGACTTCCCATTCTGCATTCATTGGGCCACAAAGGCCCAAGTCACCTCTTCGAGTCAGATTTGTTGATGCATGGGCCAATAGCAGTAGTCAGACCGGCCCAGACTTGAAGACTTAAAACAAGTCATTTGAGTTTGCCAAGCCCTATCCTGTCTTTAAAATTTCATTTTTATTTATTTTGGATATTTGCTATTTGTTTTGAATGCTGACATTTTGTTTATTTAATGGTTTCAATCTAATTAGATCCCTCAGCGTGCCAAACTGTTTGTGTTATCTTTATTTAGCTCTCATTTTATTTTGCATAAAAAATCAATAATAATCAAACGAATAAAAAATAATAAAATATGATTTTACATTTAAGTGTTTTCAAATGAGTCAAACTTTTTCAAAGTCAAATAGTCAAAGAGTTAGTCAAATTTTCTTAATTGCCGGATAACTGCATTTAGCAGCCATTTCGAGCGCGTAAAACCTTCTCGAAGTGGAAATGTGAACCCGAACCTTATCTCTGGATTTTAAAAGATTTTTTCTGTTAGGTCTTTTAGAATATTTAATGGTTTCCTAATTATCCGCAAAATTAGGTGGCGACTCTGTTTTTCATTTCGAATTTCGAGAATTGGTGTTTTCTCAAATCAATTGAGTTTTAAATCGATTTTTGATTTTTGAAAACAATTTTTTCAAAATAAAAAGCCATTTTTCGGCGTAACAGATGTATATCGTATCTGATGTATTATGAATTTTTTATTGTCATTTTTCAATAAATTTACAAATTACATTTTTTTAAAAAATTAAATATAATTTGAATTTCTTAATATAATACACGAATAAAATCGTTTAATTAGATAACATATTAACAACAATTATAAGTAATGATTTACAAGTTATCAAATTGGTGCAACACATGGGTAAATGACTATAACATTTGGGCATGACTTCTATTAAGTTATTGTTAACTAGGACCAATACATATGAACTATTTAATTTTATGATGTATATAATGTGTCGACGTTTACAATCTCTAACATGTTTTGTGTTTTGGTTGTCATTATTATTCAAATTATATTTAAAAAATTATTTAAATGAATAATTTGGATTACATAAACATAATTATTAATAAAATTACTTAATTAGAGATCATATCAATAGAACATATAAGTTATAATTTAAAAACTATCAAATTGACGTAATATATGTGGCAAGACAATATTATTAATGCGTGGCCTTGTTTGATTGATGTTGATTAGGATAAAACATATTAACAAAATATTTATGATTCTTATCATACCGTCGTCTACCATGTCTAAAGCAAGACTAATATTTGATAATCATGTACTGTTATAAACAATAATTAGTTATCTAAAATACATATTATGTTTTTAAAAATATATTAATAAATAAATATACATTCGTACCATATATTATAAAATTAATTGACAGATATTATAAAAAAATTAATTTTATAACTTTGATCAATTATAAAAATTTAAAGTACATACTTTCTAAGAATGATCATGAAATACACTTTGACTAAAATATTAATATCATAGGTCTTTTTTTTTTTTTTCTACAATGGGCATATTATTGTTGTAATGCTATAATTGTGGAAATGTTTGACAAAAGAATTCTATCAATTGAAAAATGAATGACATGCAATGCAACATAACAAGATAATAAATTAAAATTGAAAAAATAACATAATTTTTTTTTACATAAAATAATACTCTTATGTCAATTTTCAACATAAAATAAAATATGTTACCACATAACTTAATTAAATAAAAGTTAAATAAAAGAAGAACATTAAGTTTATAACCTTCTTTCAGTGAACTTCTATTTCATTTTTAACAACTAAAATATTAAAATTATGCTTAATCAAGAAATGAAAAATAAAATAAAACTGCGACCAATTAAATAAAATTTTATAAAATTAGCAAATGAGAAGCTAAATAATAATAAAAATGATAATAAATTTTAAGTTTTGAAAAAATTGAATGAACTAAAATGAATAAATGAAAATTAAAACGATTAATGTCTGTCCTATAAATAAAAAAATGACGATTTATGCATCATTTTCCTTAAATTTCGTTATAAAAATAATGGAAAAGGTTGAACTTTAGTTTCCTTTTCTAGTAATTTTCTCTTAGATTAATGTAAATAAAAGTAAGCAAGAAAAGTATCATAAGTTGATATATGAATTTTTCAAATCATCTAAAATTATGTGTATTTTATCATATAATTTAATATTATTTAAATATAAAAACTAAAAAGATCACGTTATTAAATGTCTTTTTTTTTTGTGACAAATATAAACAATGATTCATAATTTATCAAATTGATGTAACATAGAAATAAAACTTGTACAAGCAATAGTATTAATATATGACTTTTTTTTGTCTGATATATATGAACTATATGCATGATTTATATATTTGTTGACATTTACCATGTCTAAAGTATTTTGAGTTGTCATTATTGCAATATTTTATAAATATGTTTAAAAATTTATTCATATAATTTATCCAAAAAAATACATATTATAAACTCCATTCGGCAATAACTTGATTTAAAACAAAATATGATATACACCTCAAGCAAACTTGTGATGAATTAATCAAGAATATATATATATGTGTGTGTGTGTGTGTGTGTACTTTTATAATAAATTATTACACAAATATGCTATACATATATTCATTTTCAAAGAAAAAAAAGGGTATATGAACTTTATGGTTCCTTTTCAATTTATGACTATGAATTCACCAAATAATTAATCATTAGTTATTTTCAATGTCTTGGAAATAACATGAACAAATAATATATTATTATTTTATTTGTTAAAATAAAGGACAAAGTGTCCAAAATAAAATTAATTTATAGTGTGAACATATTATTTTATCATTATAACCAAATTTTGGACCAAATTTTATGACCAAATAGAATTTTTCTTTTTTTTAATTCTCATTGACATTCAAAAGGATAATTTTAAAAATACCCTTAAAAAGAACAAAAGCTTGTTCTTCTGGTTTAATGATCGTTTTCAGTTGACAATCATAAAATTAAACAAATTTCAAACACAGAAGAGCAAAATGAAAACATGTTTGCTGCTTGCAATATCACGTATAGTAGCGGATTTACTATTTTTTGTAAGGAAAGTCATGTTACATTTTTAAAAGTTAAATACTAATTATTAGAGTTGAATTATATTAAATTAATTTGATATTTTAAAATAAAAATTTAAATATCTAAAAATAAATATTATTGATTATAATTTTTTTCATATTAATATGATGAGAAATTATATCTGAAAATATTAGTTAAAATTTACCTAATTCAATCCCCCTTTTTATGTTTTTGTTTTAATCATTATCACTTTATATACTTTTGTCAACTTGATTAAAAAAAAAAGCCGAACAGTTTGCGATTGACAATAAAGGCACATATCTTTTTAATAAAAATAAAATATTCACTTTTGTTGACTTTCAAAAGAGAGATTCTTTTACTCAAAAAAAAAAAAAAATTGCTTTGTACGTTATACGAAAATGACTTTAAAAAAATTGTTTTTTGTTTTCATCAAGTAGCTTCTTTGATTGATGATGATGTTAGCCACATGTTTCATGCACTTTATTTTCTTTTATATTTTTTTGAAAATAAACAAAAAAATATTTGTTTTTTCTCTTTCAAGACAAAAATATTGATTTATTGATAATAAAAAGATTGTGGTAGTTGTACTCTTCTTTTTTTAAAAAAAAAAAAAAAATCGGGGTAGGGGAAGAAGGAAATGAGGAGATAATTACAATGTGCAGAATTAAATCCTCACTAATAAGGTAACAGTTCAGGTATTCAACCAACTGAATTATGAAGATTCCCCTATAGTGATTGTACTCTTTGACAATTTTGTTCATAATTTTCTTTTAATGATGATCAACAAGGCAATAATTGATTTGTTAATGACTTATGTAAATTAAACGACATTAATTTGTGACTACAATTCACATAACTTATTAGCAAAAGTTAATCTATACTTTCGACCTTGCTTTCATCAATTTTTTATGGAACAAAATATCCGTATGCATTTTAAGAGCCAATATTACATGAATGTGTCAACAAAGAATATTTATCACGAAATGTCAATAATGTTTTTAACAAAAGTGTGTATATATGAACCAAAAAAAAAAAAATTTAAAAAATCAAAACAAAAGAAAAACATCTAATAATTAAACAATTGCAATTAATTCAAATTGTATGGATAATGTCATTCTTTACGGGGAAAGAGGAAAAAATACCAAGAATATTAAGCAACCAACGATTGCATTAATTATCTCTCCTTCATTAAATGCTTGTAATTATTGTGGAAAATACATTGACATTTTTTTTATAGCAATGTTTATTTTTTTGACTGGTAATAGTGTTGACATAGTTGTTGATATCCATATACATACATACATATATATATACACAGTATTTTAGTTGATTTTTTAATAGAAATGTTGATTTTTTGACTGGTAATAGTTTTGGCAAACTTAGATTTTAATAGTTGATTGGTAATTGTGTTGGTAAAATTGTTGAAAACTACATATATTTTTTTAATTTTCTGGTTGTTTTTTGATGGCAATGTTGACTTTTTAAATGGTAATAGAATTAGTAAAATTGTTTAAGCCAATATATATACTATTACTTTAATGAATATTTGGTGACAAAGTTGATTTTTTTTTTTATGAAATTAGTAGTAATGTTGGTAAAAAATGTTGATAACAATATATATCGTGTCAGATTTTTTGTGAGTGTTTGGTAGAAAAAGTGATTTACTATTGATAGCTATTTGGTAAAGTTGTTGTATGAATGTGCAGGTAACAATGACTGCAAAAGGATGAAGAAAAGAAAAACAATCGATGGTGTGAGGAAGAAGTTAGAGTGTCTTTTGGGTAATGAAAAGACAAAAGAGAGATGTCTGCAAATGGGTTACATCCAACAGTAACCAAATCAGAAAAAAACTTATTGGAAAAATAAAAGTTCAGCCATTAATAACAAATTAAAAAGTTCAGCCATTACTAACAAATTTCAAAACTAAAAATATATGAAGAGTAAATTGCAAGAAAGAGTAAAATAATGTTACTTGACATGTATAGTTTTATACATAAAAAGTTAACTTTATAAATAAAATAGGGTGTGTCCTAAAATGTAATAAAAACTCTTAAAATATTTTTTCTTGTAATTTTTCCTTTTTTATTAATCCATTCTACATTCTTAATCTTGTTTTCTCAATTATTTATTCTTTCAGAAAGCATAGGAATCTGAGAGAGCAACTCAACATACCTTTGACAATCAAGATATCAAGGTAAAAGTCCTTTTTCGAGTTTTTGTTACTTCTTTTATTTACCTTTTTGATCTTGCATATAAAGATATTACTTAACATTAATTGAGTCAAAGGTATTGCATTGTCAAAGTCAACAATTTTACATCTTCCTTGATGAATACTTTACATTGTTTGTGTCAAAGGCGTCACATTGTCTGAATCAAAACTTTATACTATCTAAGATAAAGACTCAACATGATTTGCGAAAAATACTTTATCCTATTTGAGTCAACGGCATCACATTGTCCAAAATAATTTTTTTACATTATTTAAATCAATGACTTCACATGATCTATACTGAAAGCATCACATTATTTGAGCTAAAGCCTTTACACTTTCTAAGATAAAGAACTTTTCACGGTTCAAGTCAAAGGCATCACATTGTCTGAGGTAAAGCAAAGATTTTATATGATTGGCAAAGACTTTACATCACTTAGAGCATGCATAGTTTGTGCTCACATTAAATAACCATCTGTTATTTGGATTTATAACAACTATTGAATTACTAAGTATTAATAAAACACTTTTCTCTTCTTCTTTTTCTTTATGCAGTTTGAATTATGATTTACATTAGAGATTTGATGTTCTCTTCTTGTAAGCTGCAATATCATATAATACTAGATGATAAGGATAGTGAGGTGGAGATCGATTTTCTTGTAGGTACTCCATTAGCTGGTCAGTATGTTGTTTCGTGGCCATCCCTGGGGACCTTCTAGCTTAGATGATTGAACTCTTGAATATAACAATCATTCTCTTAAGACGTTAGAACTTAGCTCACCCAATCATTGCACCAAAAATATTGCAAGTTCTTTATCATGTTTGGAACGTCGAATCATAAATGAAGTGTTACGACCCAGTTTAGATGTGATGGCACTTGCGTTATTTCACTAAGAAAAGATAAAAACTACAATAAAAATAACAAAGATAGCAACTGAAGTAAATAACTACTTCTAAACAACCATTCCCGAAATATGGTATCACATGTAGAAGCCTCTAATGCATACAAATATAAGAAAATAATTACAAGCTCATATATCTTTGATTCTCAAATAGAACAAAAATAATATAAAATGAGAATTCTTGAGAGTCCACTGAAAGAGACAAGATGTTACCTTTCAAGACAATCCTACTACTCAGTCCAAGTAAAGAAAAAAGAAAGATCGGGAGAATTCGAGCTTATCACCTACATAGGTGTAAAAGTAAGGCTTGAATAATTAATGACATGATACGTAGCAAGTAAACACTAAATGCAAAGTAAAGCAATAAAGAATACATGTATCCCTTATACCCCAATGAACCTTCAAAACTACATTCTTGCAAATAGACAAGCCAACCTACATAACTCATAATCCATATAGCATGCTATCCCAATCACGGTCACAAATAAATGTATCACAATTACAAAGTTTATTTATCAAATGAGACATAAAAGAGGATATTTCACAACCAAAAGATATTATGAGATATGAAATGGTACAAATGCAATGTCAAATAACGTGATGTATATCTATCTTACGACACATATTCACTGATTACCTCAAATCAAAATTTGTGGGGGACATACAAAGACCATATATTGTTACGATCTAAACCTAAGGCCTAGCTGTGACACGATGAATGTGACACCCGAAGGCACACCATCCAATCTCTTGTTCATATCATATGCTAAACATACACAATATAAATAAACAATTATAAGAGTAAGTAAGCGGAACATAGTAACATAAAACTCAAGTGTTTCCCTTAAGCAGGAGTTACAACTTCTTTTAGTCCAATACATATCTCTACATACTTGATCTTGGCGAGGACTAGAAATAACTTTACCAACCCACCCTCAAGATAAGAAGGTATAGAGGTCTTGGAAACATCAACATAAGAGCTTGTTCCCGAAGCATGAAAACTCACCAAGTCTTCAATACAATACCAAAAGCTAGCCACAAAAGTGAGGAGCGATATCATCGTCTGTCCCTACATGGTGATATCTTATAGACAAAGAGTATGTGTTGTTACATTGAAATGTACTAAGTACATAAGCATGCAATGCATCAATGAAGATCGTACATAATAACAATCTATATAGACATAGACATAGAGTATAGACAAGATATGCATGATCAATGCACTTTTAAAATTATATGTGGAAGCATCATAAAACATTTCATAGCCTAACAAACATACAGATGTGGAAATAAGACCATCTTCAATAATAAGACTATGCAGATTATTACATGGAATTACAGTTTTCCTCTACACCAAGTAAAAGAGGAGTCTACTTTGCCAAGGTAGGCCCAACCCATACCCTATATGCTCTATCCTAGCATAATGAGAATACATCATTTTGACCCCACCCTGTGGTGGACGTATTGCGAAAATCCATCATGGTGAAATATCATCATCATCCTTTAGTGGCACGTAGTTATGGAACAATAGAATTTGCCAATATCTAATCGGTGTTAAGTCATGTCCCATGTCATACATAATCATGCATATATATAGAGATCATCATAGTTTAGAAATCATACTTTCATAACTTTCTAAAACAGACATCATGACCTCATCATATCATAGGAATAGTCCATATTCATAACTTTGCATATAGTGTGGGTATACTCACCATCTTATCATCATTTCATAAATATTAAGGTCTTAAGTCACCCTCATCATCATATCATCATAACATCATCATCATGAGACCATACTTTCATACTTAAAATCATAGTCATAATATCATAGATTTAACTTTGGGAAATTAGGGTCATGTGTGGGTTCATGAGCTATTGAGCTAAAA
This sequence comes from Solanum medicagineum, assembly GCA_026153255.1. Taxonomy (NCBI): domain Eukaryota; kingdom Viridiplantae; phylum Streptophyta; class Magnoliopsida; order Solanales; family Solanaceae; genus Solanum; species Solanum medicagineum. Next base: position 5,369 of record JAPFFP010042455.1, on the reverse strand, counting down.
TCATGCAATTAGATGAAAATCATATAGAATTATGCAATTAAAATCACATTGAATCATTTGTAAAGGAACCCATGCCACCTTCAAAAAGTTCTAATCATCATATACTTGAAAACATTCATGGAAAAATCATCAATTTCATATAATTTCATGAATCCACATTAGGATTGATCAATAGGAATAATCTCAATCATAATAGAAGAATTGAGTACAAGTAGAGAAGACCCATACAATTTTGCGTACTTGAAATTAGGTAGAAATTGAGAATTTAGAAGGAACTGCATAAAAGAAAGGATTCTATGAAAAAATACATACCTTAAGTAAGAGCCTTAACATTTGAAGAGAAAGTAGAGAGTTTGAGTTGATCTTCAATGGAGATCCATGCTTGTTGAAGAAGAAAACTTTTGAAGAGTAGTTTTAGAGAGATAATATTTGTAATGAGTGATGTGATGAATAGTTGGGCCAATTTAAGAGTTAAGGCTATTTATAGAGTAAGTGTTAGTCATAAAAGTCATTCAAATTTATTTTAAATCGGTTAGTAATAAGTTCCAAATAATTTCACTTGAAACTGAAATTGTTCAAAAAAATTGAACCTATGGTGAACCAAGGGTGTGATGCGGACTTGCTCTTGCATAGGTCATTTTCACGAGAAGTTTAATTTGTTCCCTATTTGACCCTAGAATGAGTTTGGATCACTTTATTACTCAAATGTACCCTCTCTGCAATGCGGAGAGGTCACATACCCTTTTGAAAGTGCAAAATTTTACAAAAAATTATTTTTCGATATGATCGATCTAAAAATTAAAAGAGAGCACTTTTCCACACAATTTTGCTTCCTGATTAAGAATCCAACCTTGGATTTGCCAAAAAGAATATGGATGATACATTACACAAGTCATCTTTCATAAGGTCATAGAAGACATTTTGAGAGATGTTATACGTATCCACCGAAATCATTTTTCATTGGCATAATCATATTTAGCCAAAATCATTTTCTATCAGCTTTTATCATCTCTATCCGAAATCATTCTCCATTGACTTTTATCAAAAAATGAATCTCATTTGCTTTTCAAAATTAATGCAATTAGCATATACATATAATGTATGAGTATGAGATAAAGTCCACAATACAAATCTACGCAATCCAACATTCACAATAATTTCTCTTAATAAATGATTTCCAACACTTAAGGAAGTTTTCTAATTCAAAAATCACATCACCGCACCAAATCATATTGTCATATTATTACCATGTCTCATATTATTAGTTCATTTCATGAAAAATTCATCCCGTAATCAAATCTCCATTACTCCCAAACACATTATAGAAGGAAATACAAGGTTCGACACTCTCAACTAAGGTTTAGAAATTTACTTACCTCAAATTAATCAAGAAACTACTTCAACACTTGAGCTTTTCCTTTACATCGAGCCTCTAATTCAACAAAATATATTCAAATATGGGATAACAATAAGAATACAAGAACAAGGACACCCAATTCATAATTTTCAAAAGTCAACTCGAAATCAACACCGAAATTTCATACCAAAAAAGCGAGGGCAAAATTGAAAATCAATGCATAATTTAAATCATAAGAAAATCAAAGTTGATAACCAATTTGAAATCGGAATTGAAATCGGTCCATAATCATCAAATTATCCAAAATTTATATTCTTGAAGAAACCATGAAATTTGAAGTACAAAACCAAGAATTAAAGGGTTGAAATCATGAGCTAATTAATGAAAAATTAAGATTATAGATTAAAATCATTTACCCAATGAGTTTATCCTATAAAAACTCTTTCCAACAGGCATCCAAGAATTCTCGAAATTCAAAAATGAAAAATGGGGAAGAACTCTGATTTTTTGAGTGTTTATTCACTGATCAGGTATTGTGTTATTGATAATGGTGTCCCTCCATGCTATCGCCAAAAGATAAAAGGGTCAATATACAAAATGACATGCATGATTGTGGTGTTGACTCACACAATCGCGAAGAATGAAGACCCACACTCTATGCAAATGTGATAAACATGTCCCGATCACGATAAGGAGAAATCACTATCTCGATGAACGTGGTGGCTATTCCTTAGTCATAGAAGAGGAGCTATAAGACACCAAAAACTTGCAAACTCTGAATAGATCGTTGGGATTTATACATAAATTCTTACACACAAATCATATATAGTAATTCAACGTTTGGACTCAATAAAATCGTTGAAAATCAATTCGAGGTCTCCTTAACCCAAAATCTAATTAGTCCCAACTAAACTAACTTAGAACTCAAAAAGTCCAAAAAGGTCCTCAAAATCCCCAAAAATCATACGAAAGCTCTTCCTTGGCATAAAATCTCCTCATGAATAAAGCTCTTCCTAGGCCTAAAATCTCCTCCTGAATCCAATGAAATCATTAGAAATTCAATTTGAGCATCTGAACAAAGTCAAAGCTTGATGCAATTCAACCCAAACTTCTAACTTAAGACCCCAAATTCGTAAAATGACTCCAAAACAGGAAACGACGACACTTCTTGATAAAATTTCACATTTCAAAGCTCACAAAATTGCATTTTGAGACTTGTCACTCTAGTTGGTAGCAAAAATCACTTTTGAATAACTTAAGCCTTCGAGAGTAAAAATTCTAAAATTTCACAACTTTATAATAAAAATTCAAAATCAACTTCACAAATTGATTAAACAGGACTCGGAGCAACTATGTAGAGGGGGAAAATGGTGTTTTTCTGAAAATTTTCAAAAGTGACCTTCACGATCATTACATCATCCTCCACGAAAAATTATGTTTATCCTTAAACATAAAGCAAAAAAAGTACCTGAAGACTCAAAAAGATAGAAATATCAGACACACATATTAGACTCTATCTCCCAAGTTGCCTCTCCCGTGAGTCGATTCTGCTACTAGATTCCTTAGCTTATGGACCTACCTGTCTAGAATGGCTATTGACTCCTCTTCATAAGTCAAATTTGAACCTAACTCTACCAAGTCAATAGAAACCACATGATATTGTTATCAATGAAGCATAAAAATATGAAATACTGGGTTAACAACTGACAAACTAGGTGTCAAGGCCAACTCATAGGTCACCTCTTCAATCCTCCTCAAAACCTCAAATTGTAACACCCCAAAATTTTTTAAGCTAAGACTGATCCATTCTTCATAGGATATAGGACTTTAGTTAATGATTCTTAATTGAGTATAAGTGTTAAATTCAAATTCTTAATGTGGAAATAGAAATTGAGAAGATCTAAGGTCACACGAACCCTCTAGTACGAAGCTAAGCTAAAAACTTTCTTAGCATTTGAGTTCTAACGTAAGATTTTATAAAACGGTAGATGGGCCAGTGACTTTTAGGTTGTATATATATATGCTAGGATAAATTCTTAAGTATTTAAAATATATTATATGTGATTTAGATCATAAGAGATCTTTTACATCAAGCCAAGTCCAAAGAATTTCTAGCAACTAAGTTTTCGTATGAATTAGGTAACCTATAATATATCAAATAAAATATATTCTAATTAGTTTTCCAACGCATCTGATTTTGTGTTATTCAGAGTTTGGTGTAGAAAGTTATGACCATTTTAGTGAAGGGGTGCAAAGCTATCCGAAGGTCCGCGCCCATAGCGCGTCGCGGACCAAATGAGGACCCTCATTGGATGAGTTAATGACGTTTTTTCTTTATAATTTGAGGATACTTTTACTCTAAAATCTTTTTGGGTCTATTTAAGGTCCTAACAAGCCCAAAACGTCAGTTTTTATAATCAAAAACCCTCTCCTTCACTCTTAAACATAAATGCTCAAGAATCATCAAGAAAATCATCAAGTTAGGATTAGCTTCCAAGATTCCTCCTCAAGGTAAGTTATTTTCATGAATTTCAAGCTACCCAACCTAGATTTCTTTATCTATTCATGAATCTCTAAAAGAATTTTAAATCATAACCTAGGGTTTCAAGAAGACGAATTCAAGAATCCCAAGAAAGGATTTCTTGATTCTTCTTTTTCAAGAATGTAGGGTTCTTCATCAAGAACTCAAAAGATTCTAAGTCAATAATTCAAGAATCAAAGATAATTCTTTCAATCAATGTCCTTCCAAGTTCTTTCACTTTAAAAGAACTATGAAGATTGAGGATTTTCTCCAAGAAAGCGGGTATTCCCCAAACTTCAACCAACGATTTCTCTCTCAATTTTTATCGGATTTGAGCGATTTTCAAAAGGCTAAATTGTATATTTTTTTTGAGGAATACACCGTGGGATCTTTAGAAATTGATTTTCGTGCATCATTTGAGGTAAAATTTGTGATCTTGCTACTGCATTTTAATAGATTTTGAAAACTTTAACACGCGATTTCTTCCTCATATTAGCTCCATTTTTGAATTGGTTTTTGCTGTTGAACTCCTTATCACTTGTGCAACATTTTCATGTAAAACTTTTAGATTCTAATGGTATTTTTCTGACAACAAAATTTTTTGACCGTTTTACCCTTTTCATCCAAATTAATTGATTTTGGTGTCGTTAGATTCATTATATAGTTATGATGCTATATTTGAATAGATCTTGGTGAATTAGAGTGTCATAGAAGGGGAAAAACCTCGAAATTGACGTGATTCGAGACTTTATATAAGGAAAATGGATTTCTAACCTTTTGTTAAATATGTTGAACCTCCTATTCTCCAATGTGTATACAATTGAGTTTTTTGGGATAGAGATGGATTTATGTAGGCTTGATTATAATATTTTGAATTGGGTAATTATCCTATGGTGATATTTGACTTGTGAATTTATGATGGAGACTTATTCTATGTGAAATAGTGATTATTTGTCATTAATATCGAAGTGATACTTATTTTTAGATATGAAATATTGTTAAAGTTGTGATGGTATTGAGATTGAGGATATTGTATCATTTATGGTATTGAGCTACCCATTCTTGATTTGATATGTATGATTCGTATGGGCATCTTGCACATTTTATTTCCATGAACATGAATATTGTGCATTTACTATGTGTTGTTGGATGATCCAAGAAAAGAAATGCAAAGCCGAAGGGAAATATTTCCGGCTAGTGAAAAAAAAAGAAAATGAAAAGCCAAATGGAAATGGTTCCGGCTACATATGAAATGAAAGTTGCCGAAGGAAAATGGTTTCGGTGGATACATGGTCCATGTATGGCCCCCATGGGTTCTGACTGAGGCATGTTTATGATCAGCGGATGTGTATCATAGGACAGGCATGCATCATTTCATTTGACATTGCATTGCATTGCATTACACCTTATTATTATTTATAAACATATGAGTGCTTTTTGTGAAACTTGTGATAGATGCACTTGATCCCTGGTGTTGTTGATATATAATAG
>JAPFFP010042454.1:0-14099 GCA_026153255.1 Solanum medicagineum | reverse complement strand
AGCTTATAAGTCCTACAAGCACCTCAATTCTCTCACTTCATTTTAAGGTCGTAATCTCCTTAACTCGATGCAAAACATGTATATTCTCGATCCCCTTAAGCGTTAGATGCACGTATGGCCCATTAACACAAGATTCAAGCACTTTTGAAATTTAGTGTCACTTGCCCCTTTCATATCATGTTTCCTTTGAATTTTACCAATATTGTAAGGTGTGGGGTGTTACACTAGTAACTCAACATCTACCAGCCATTCCTAAGACACCATAATCATTCCCACAAAGGTTGCCAAAGAAGGTTGATGACAAGTTTCAAAAATTCTTGTCCATAATGAAGGAGATATCAGTGAAAATCCCTTTAGTAGAGGCACTTGAGCAGATGCTAGGCTACACTAAGTTCATAAAAGACTTAGTACCTAAGAAAGGGACAGCCACAATCGAGCTGGCAAACACCCTTCATAACTGTAGCGCCATTGCTACAAGATCTCTTGTTGAGAAGAAAAAAGATCTGGGAGCCTTCACCATTCCATGTACCATTGGAGCTTTTGACTTTTTGAGGGCTATTTGTGATCTAGGTTCCATCATCGACTTGATGCCGCTTGCAGTTTGCAAATAGTTTGCAGTTGTGTGATATGCTGGTCCATGTGGGCAGATTTATTTTTCTTGTTGATTTTTTCATTATGGACTGTCTATTGGATTTTGAGGTTCCCATCATCCTTAGGAGACCTTTTTTGGCAACTGGCAGGGTATTGGTAGATATGGAAGAGGGGAGCTCAACTTTATCTTAAACACTGAAGAGGTAAAGTTCAGTGTGTGTGTGTGTGGTGAAGAAGAGACCCAAGGAAGTGGTTGTAATGTCTGTCATGGATGTGATGATGATTGTCTATCTGAAATTCCACTTGAAGAAATGATAACTATGGACACACCGGCAGCAGTGTTGATGAACTTTCCACAGGATGGTGTCACTGGGTACCATGATGTTGTGAATATTTTTACGAACCAAGACTAGGGCCTAGATGTAACACGATGAATGGGGAACTCGATGGAACCCCAAACAAGCCTCCTAACATATCAATCACATATCCTTGGTCGTGGAAGCAAAATAATAACAATAAGAGATATAAATAAGAGGAAAGGTACTAAGGGAAGTCTTTGATAATCATTTAACAGTCAAGAGTCAAGCTCACAACAAAAGTACGTCAATTCTTCAAACAACACCTCCAACATAGATTGCAGCAGGGGCCAAGAAATTTTTGGGCTTACCCTCATAGTATCAAGTGTTCATTATCATAGCTAGTGTCCCTGGACATGATGACTTACCAAAGCATATCTTCCGAAATGCCAAAACCACCCATGTGGAGGGTGATCGAGAGGTCATATGATTCCTACATGTTAACATCATATAGGAAAAGAGTATGTATTAGTACATTTGAATATAATAAGTATGTAGAATGCAATGCAACAATACAGAAGCGAACATAGTAAAAATGCATAGTCATAATCAATGGACAAGTATAATATCAATGTGGCATGCATGATCAATGCATGAAGTAAAATGTGCTAGTAAATCATATAACTTGTATAGAACATAATACATATGTGGGAAGAGACCATCATCATAGACCAAGCAACTATTAATTGGAATCTAAGGCATGTCACCCCCTTGGAAGGTGATTGAGGTATCTACCCCTCAACATATTGTTATAGGCATGTCACCCCCAACAAGGTGGTAAAGTATCTACCCATCAACGTGGTAGTATAGGCATGTCCCCCCCCTAACAAGGTGATAGATGTATCTACCCATCAACATGGTAGTATGGGCATGTCACCCCCAACAAGGTGGTTGAGGCATGTCACCCCGTCAACAAGGTAATTGGGCATGTCACGCCCCAACAAGGTGTGGTCAACTTTCAACACTATAGAGACTTTTCATAAATTTGATGCATACATACAATCCCTTAATCATCATAAAGCCACTTCCTTATAAGCCATGTATTAATTCATTAATAACTTGAGAATCCTTGTCAAGACATTATATCAAACATTTGATGGGTGTGTCATGCTAGCTAAAAATCATGCAATTCAAGAGTGAAGTAATATGAGAAAATTCAATGAAAATCAACCCACCAAAACATAGTAAATGTCATGACCCAAGCCTAGGGCCTAGACATGACACGGCGAATGGGGAAACCGAAGGGACCTGAATTAAGCCTCTTAACATATCATTACACTTCCTTGGTCACGGAAGCAATAAAACAACTATAAGAGATTATAAAAAGAGAACACGGGGCTAAGGGACATCTTTCATATCATAAAACATCAAAGAGTCAAAGGGAGTCAAAGCTCATTGCATCAGTATATACTTATCCAACAACAACTCTAAACATAGAGAAAGGGCCTAGACAAGAAACCGAGCACCCTCATAATAACGACAATAGATAATAAAAATATACAAGTTGTAGTCTAAACATAAGCATGAAAGAAGGTAGATATTGTCCCCGTACATGAGGACTCTCCAAAAGCTAACTTGAACAATCTGTCTAGCCACGTTGAGGAGAACCAATTGGAGGTCCAGTTCCTTCATAGTGATATCATTTAGGCATATAGTATGCATTAGCACCTTTGAATATACTAAGTATGTAGGATGCAATACAACAAGAGATAGGCAACAGAGTCAAAATGCATAATTATAAGCAATCGATGGCATAATAACAATATGGAATATATGATCATTGCTTAAGTAAATCACGCTTTGCAAATCATTAATCTTGCATAGAGCATAATATATAAGTACAGTATGAAACCTCAAACAACATAAAACAAGACCAAGCGAGCTACAATTGGAATCCCGATGTCTACCCTACACCAGAATAAAACAGGAAGTTACTTGCCAAGGTGAATAAACCCATGAATGAAACCCACATACCTTGAATCTCTTGAAATTGAGTTGAGAAAGACTTGAATCTTGGAATGGAGTGTTGAAATCCACAACTTGTTCTTGAGTTTCCTTGAATTCTTATTGGGGTTTGGTAGAGGCTCTTAGGAGAATTTGAGAGTTTATTCTAATTAGGAGGAGTGGATTTGATCTTTAAAAATAGGATTAGGTCTTTAGGAAGTATTAAGATAGCATAAGAATCCTTAAAGGACCAATAGAAATAAGTAAATTTACTAAATGTCATAAATGAAATGGAATTTGGCAAAAACCCATATATACCCCTGCACAGACGAGTTCTACAAACACGGGCTTAACTTCTTCATCTGAACTATAAATAAGGTGAAACCTAGTGTGTTAGAAATCTAATTCAAAGAGCTTAAATTTGGTAGGTCGTGGGCCACCCACTTCTTTGTGTGGTAATAGATATTCCCCTTTAAAGTTGATCATCCTACCGGTACTTGTGCAAAACTTAGCCAACGAAAATTCTTTTGAACTTGGACTGATGTAGGGAACGCACGATGGTCTTTAACAACATGAATAAGCTTGACTTAGATTTGAATGAGAGCTTGAAGCTTGAATGAATTTCTTGTGATCCGGAATGAGTTAAGGATACTTGAATTTTGATGAAATATTTGGCTAAATGTTAGAGAGGGTTTTGGGTAATGTCTTGAATGACATGGAATTGAACAATGACTAGGTATAGGTGCTTTACGCGTAGGAAGGCTTAGGCCTAAGAGCCTAAGGCCTTGGACCAAAACAAGAAAATTGGCCAAATATTAAAAAGGAACTCATACCCTTACTGGAATTCCATTTTTTTGGAATTTCAAAATTCGATATGGTTACTCTAAAATAGGGGTTACACCCATCTCCCACTCAATTTTGCCCCCTGAAAAAGAATATAGAGTTGGATTTTTGATATCAGGCATGGATTTTGAGATATATGGAATTCATGATTCGAGACACATTTGAGGCACATCTTCGGGCACTTTTTGGGTCCTTTCGATATCTCCCCCTTGGGAAAATTCATCCCCGAATGTCTAAGACGCACATATAAGAGAAATAAAAAAAGATGATTTCAGCCCACACAAGAATGCAACAATGCACTTAAACATCATTTTCAAAAATCTCAACATAAGTGTCAAAATCAACATGAACTTGTCAATATAAAAATGAATGTATGCAAATGACATAACTTCTGGGACTTAAGACTTGGAATCATAGAAAAGCACTTGACGTATTATCATAAGCTTGAATAGAATTAAAGAGGTACTGATATTGCTTCTCCGTGCCCACTTCGGCTCCCCGACAGACATGTTCGACTCGACGATTTTTCCAAAGGGCCTTGACGAACACTGCATCCTTATTAATCAAATGCTCCACCCTTCCATCCAATGCCTCAACCAAGACCTTCGCCTAAGCCAACTTATCGTCCTCAACACCCACAACCTCAAAGAGTTCTATGGCTCTAGAGTCACCAACACATCCGCTCAACCTCGAAGCATGAAAAATTGGACGAACCACATCAATATTTGTAGGCAACTCCAATTCATATGCACCCTTACTATTCCTCCTCCAACACTCTATGAGTGCCCATGAACCATAAACTCAATTCCCCTTCTTGCCAAACCATACCACACCCTTCATGTGTGGGACTTCCAAGTGAACCCAATCTTCAACACAAGCACACATAACCTACTTTAGTATCCAGTGACATCATCTCTCCCATAGGAGAAAACCTCCACTCTACCATCCCTCACCAAGAATGTCAACTCCAACAAGAGAAAAATCCAGGCCTTTCCTAACTAGAACTCTTCAACCAAATGAGATTCGGAACCATCAAAGCCACTACACCATCTTTCTCACTTCAGCCAACCTCACCTCCTTCGAAATTCACAACATCGCCCTCAACTGATTCACAAACTCATCCTCACTTTCAGAAACAACCAACATATCATCACTAAGAACCACCACAAACATAACAAGGTAGGGATTAAAGACCCTATTCATTAGACCTATAGACATAACTGGTGTACTACCCACACCAAAAGACACTACCGCAAATTCAAAATATCAAAAAGGACATTCAATAACTCATTGATAACCAAAAACAACTCAATATAAATAACGTAGGTTCAACACCCCTAACGCTTACAAGATGATAAATGCAACCCTTAGAGATAATTGTACCTTAAGACAAGAAATGGATTTACCCTTTCACAACCACCTTACAAGCCCTCACTCAAGGACGAGTTTATTAGGGAATTGGAATCTAACTCTATGCAACTTACAATTAATGGAGACATAATCTTCAAGCAACTAATCCATACCAAGTATGACATCAAAGTCCACCACATCAAATACAACAAGTAACAAGGAAAGACCTAATGTAATATAAACATGGAGCAATACCTATAAACTTTCAAGCAATAATAGACTTAACAAAGGGTAGACACCAAAGGTTCACATAATAACTCAGGACACCCAAGAAGCCCACTAGCAACCAAAAAGGAATAATGAAAGGAACAGTGGAACCCAAATTCATCAAAATCAAAACATTCAACTTACTTGCGAAGTACCATGCCAAGCCCAGCGACTTTTAGAGAGGTATGGTTGACAACATCGATGACCATCCTTATGGTTCTTAGGGACCCATGGACAATCCATTGCACAAACCAAATTTGAGCCATCCCCTTTAGTCGGTACTCCGCAAACTCTGCCTTCTCCTCCATTTTAACACCCATGATAGACAACACCTTTGTACACCTCATCAATAAACTCTTGGGATCCTCATCCACCTTAGACCCATAGAACTCTGGTGGATTCATTCTAGCAAAGTCCCTTACTCTCGAGGCCGGAGTATTTGGACGAGGAGCTTGGGTCCCTTGGTTGATTTGATTGGTCATTACATGAGCCAATATGGTAAGAGTATCTCGGTATTCTTCATGATCCACTACTCCATCTTGAGGAGCATGCAGAGCAGGAGAAGCCAGTAGCTCCTCGGGTGTACGAGATCTTCTCCCTCTTGGAATTGGCATGATCTAGCAAGGAAAAGACCATTTATTAGGGGAAATATTACCTTAATTTCCACATCACGACACAGACCATAAAGAACGAAAACATTTCCAAAAATGCCTCGCAGCCTCCCATTCATAGTTTTGGTGAGCTTTACAACCATGAATAAAACTATAATTAATGCGGTGTGTTGGACGACGAGGACCATTGTCAACATTGTTAATACCAAGTTTGTCACAACCCAAGCCAAGGGCAAAGATGTGATACGGCGAATGAGGAACCCGATGGGAACACGGGGTTCCTTGGTCACGGAAGCAATAAAACAACAATAAGAGATAGTAAAAAGGGAACATGAGGCTAAGGTACATCTTTTATATCATAAAACATCAAAGAGTCAAAGGGAGTCATAGCCCATTGCATCGTTAGATACTTTTCCAACAACACCTCTAAACGTAGAACTTATCGGGGGCCAAGACAAGCAACCGGGCATCCTCATAATAATGACAATAGATAATCAAAATATACAAGATGTAGCCTAAAATAAGCATGAAAGAAGGTAGATATTGTCCGTGAACATGAGGACTCATCAAAAGCTAACTTTAAGAATTTGTTTAGCCACATGGAAGAGAATCAATAGGAACTTCGGTTCTTATATGGAGATATCATTTAGGCATAGAGTATGCATTAGCACGTTTGAATGTACTAAGTATGTAGGATGCAATGCAACAAGAGATAGGCAAAATAGTCAAAATGTACAATGATAAGCAACAAATGGCATAATAACAATATGGCATATATGTTCAATTTTAAAGTAAATCATGCTTTGCAAATAATTAATCTTGCATAGAACATAATATATAAGTGTCGGAAGAAACCTTAACCGATATAAAATCAGACCAAGCGAGCTACAACTTGGAATACCGATATCTACCCTACACTGAAAGATAGGGGGAAGTTACATGCCAAGTTGAACCTCCTAAGGTCTAGGTGTATCCGCTATGCCTTGTGTGAACCGGGTACTAGCCTCTAGTTCTTGGTCTCGGGTACTCACCTCAAGCCCGGGCTCGGGTACTTACCTCAAACCCTCATATTTTGGGTACTCACCTATTAGAGATTTGAGAACTCACCTCTAATCCCATCACCTACAGTGACATGTACTTCTAGGATTTGGGTACTCATCTCTAGTCACCTTAATACTAAGTCTAATACCATTACTTAAATAACTTGCCATAAACATAGATACATGGGGCGAGTAGCTCTTAACATCATTGATCTCAAATGGTGAGCCCAACTTCAAAACATAAAAATAGATGATCATCAAACATTATCCTTGCATTAACATAAAAAGGCTCACAAGAGATATAATCTTGAAAATAGGGCTTAACTTTTTACTTGCATAATCATAGATATTTTCCTGAATTCATAACATACTTGATAGAACATATTCATCATGAAGTCACTTGACTTACAAAACAAGTAAATGACTTGGGATTGTTGACTTGACATTTGAGCAAACACTTGGTGGGCACATATGAGGACATGTTCAAATCATGCAAAATGCAATAGTATAGATCATGACACTATGAAATCAATGCATCTTAAAATCACGTAAATGAGCTCACCAACTTCATGGTAAAACCCCATCATGGTTAACTTGTAAATCATATCAAAACTTCACAATAGTTTATAGATTTCATAGATTGAATCATGTATAGTCTCAATAGACATATATTAGCTCATAGTGTAGCTTAAAATAGATATTTATGCATAACAAAAAATATTTGATAAAACCCCAACATAATGCATGCTCATATTTCACAATAATAGATACGTATAAGAAATACAACTTGAAATCATGCAATTTTCATAAAAACAAAGATTGGGTTTCACTGGTTCCTTTCACCCATTAATGAACGCACATACCTTGACCTTAAATTTCTTGAAATTGAGTTAAGAGAGACTTGAAGATTGGAATGGTGTCTTGAAATGCACAACTTGTTCTTGAGTTACCTTTAGTTCTTATTGGGGTTTGGTAGATTCTCTTGGAAGAATTTAAGAGTGTATTCCAATTGGGAGGAGTGGATTTGATCTTTAGAAATAAGGTTTGGGTCCTTAGGAAGTGTTAAGATAGCATAGGAGTCCCCAAAATACCAATAGATGGGAATTTGGCAAGAACCTGTACATACCCTTACACAGACGAGTTCCACGAAAACATACATAACTTCTTCATCTGAACTCTAAATAAGGTGAAACCAACTGTGTTGGAAAGCTAATTCAAATAGCTGTAATTTGGTAGGTGGTAGGGTACCCAATTCTTTATGTGCTAAGAGATATTACCCTCTAAACTTCAGCATCCTACCGGTACTTATGTAAAACTTAGCCCATGGAAATTCCTTTGAACTTTGCTTGATGTAGGGAACCCACGATGGCCTTGAACGACATGATTAAGCTTGACTTATATTTTAATAAGTGATTGAAGCTTGAATGAATTTCTTGAGATCTCAAATAAGATTTGGGATACTTGAATGTGGATGAAATATTTACTAAGTGCTAGAGAGGGATTTGGGAATGTGTTGAATGATATGGTATTGAAAATGACTAAGTATAGTTCTTTTCATGCATAGAAGGCTTAGGCCCAAGACCTCAAGGCCTTTGACAGGAACAAGAAAACTGGGTAACTTTTACACTGGGGTGTGCCCTGGCCGGGTCGTGCCAAGGACGCGAACCCTCACTGGAATTCCATTTTCTTAATTTTGAAATTCGATACTGATGCTCTAAAATCGGGGTTGGACCAATTTCACAATCAATTTTTCCCCCTGAACAAGAATATGGAGTAGTTTTGATATCACGCACAGATTTATGGAAATTACGATTCTGGATACTTTCAAGGCACATTTTCGGCACTTTTGGGGGTTGTTTTGTAAAACTCTCAAGTAAGATACCTTGAAATCCATCATCAAATCACATAATAGATTGTAGTTTCTTAGCTCAAAACATGCATAATCTCAATAAATAAAACCCATTTCATAGTATATGCTTGAAGTAGATAGAAGTACATAATTAATTAAAATTTCATAAAACCCCATTACGCATAGATGATACAAATTGAAAACATGCAATTTTCAGAAAAAAGAGAATCGGGCTCCCTGGGTGAAAGGAGCTAATGGATAAAAGCCACACACCTCAAACTTGGGTTATCTTGAGTTGAGCTTGAAATGAACTTGGAGCTTGAAGAGAATCCTTGAGTACCAAAGTTAGGCTTGAAATCTTTCAAATTTTAATGAGATACTTGGCTAAGTCTTTGAGAGGGTTTTGACAGGGTCTTGAGTGATATAGAATTGAAAATGGGCTAAGTATAGGTGTTTTTATACATAAGTGGGCATGAGGCTATGAACCCAATGCCATTGGGCCAAAATAAAAAATTGAGGAAAATCTAACACTGGTCCACGTCTGGTCCGCGTCACTGACTTGTTGCGCAAGCGCAGTTTGTACTACTCGCACCCCTAGCACATTGCGTGCAGGGTGCGGACAGACACTGGATAAGTAAATTTTGCAAAACTTACTTTTCAATACATGTCTTCTAAAGTTAGGGACATATCTATCTCCCACTCAATTTTGCCCCACATCGAGGATATGAAGTCGGATTTTTGATATCACGCATGAATTTTGAGATATATGGAAATTACGATTATAGGCATTTTTGGAGAACATTTTGAGGGAATTTTTGGGGCATTTCAAATGCGTTGCAAGGTAGGAAAACCAGAATATTTGGTCCCATAAAGTTTGTCTATGACCTATAGAAGGGACCTACCCCGCCAGCGAAACCTTCTATTGAGGAGCCTCCAACTATGAAGCTTAAGGAGTGTCCCAACACTTAAGGTATACCTTTTTGTGCACTAATAACACTCTTCCTGTGATTGTGGCTGCAGATCTCTAGCAAGACCAGGTGAAGGCATTGCTGGGGGTCCTCCAAAAGTTCAAGCGAGCTATTCGTTGATCCATTGCAGACGTTATAGGGATTTCTCCAGGGATATACACGCACAATATCAAGTTGGAGTATAACTATGTGCCCAGCATTTGACCACCAGCATACACTAAATCTGTCTATGCAAAAGGTGGTGAAAAAGGAGATAATCAAATGGCTTGATGCTTGGGTGATGTACCTCATTTCTGATAGCAAGTGGGTCAATCCAATTCAGTGTGTCCCTAAGAAAGGGGGCATGACAGTGGTAGCTTATGACGAAAATGAGCCAGTCCTTTTCAGACCTATTACTGGATGGCGAGTGTGTGTGGACTACCGAAAGCTAAATAGATAGACCTTGAAGGAAAATTTCCCCATGCCCTTCATAGACTAGATGTTAGACAGGTTGGCAGGTAAAGGGTGGTACTGCTTCTTGGAAGACTACTCAGGCTACAATTAGATATCCATAGCCCCGGAAGAAATGACCACCTTCACTTGACCGCAAGTGAATTTTACTTTCAGAAGAATGCCTTTTAGGGTATACAATGTCCCAGCCACATTCCAGCATTATATGATGTCAATCTTCTCAGACATGGTCAAAGACACCATTGAGGTAATTATGGATGACTTCTCTATTGTGAGTGATTCTTTTGATAATTGTCTATCGAAGCTTAGAGGGCACTGCAATGCAACAAGGAAGAAAATGTGGTATTAAACTAGGAGAAATGCAATTTCATGGTCAAGGAAGGCATAGTCCTTGGCCATAAGATTTATGACAAGGGCATAGAGGTGGATAAGGTGAAAATTGATGTTATCAAGAAGTTGCCACCTCCCATATTTGTGAAGGGTATCTAGAGTTTTCTTGGACAAGAAGGATTATATCACTGATTTGTTAAGGATTTCTCTAAGATTTCTCACCCATTGTGCAAGCTCTTGGAGAAAGATTTTATGTTTCAGTTCGACAACTGTTGCTGGCATGCCTTTGAGAGATCTGAAGCAAAAGCTAATTTCCTGACCTGTGGTAGTTGCACAAGATAGTGCTGCCCTGTTTGAGGCTATGTGTGATGCGAGTTGAATTGTTGTGGGTGTTGTGCTCAGGCAGAAGGGCAAAATGATCTTTCATCTAATTTACTACGCTAGCAAGTCCCTTAATGACGCGCAAAGAAATTAAAGTGTGAAAGAGCAAGAATTATTTTGTGTGGTATATGGATTCGACAAGTTCAAGGCCTACTTATTGGCCACAAAAGTGATAGTGCAGATATACCATGCAGCATTGAGATACCTCATGGCTAAGAAATATGACAAGCCAAGGCAGATTATATGGGTTCTCTTGCTGCAAGAATTTGACTTTGAGGTCTAAGACCAAAAAGGATATGAGAATCAGGTAGCAGACCATTTGTCCAGGTTGGAGGATGAGTCGAGGGAGAATGATTGGTTAAACATTGATGATTCTTTTCCTGATGAATAGGTATTGGCAGCTTCTGTTGACCTTTTTCCTTGGTTTGCTGATTTGCTAATTTTTGGGTGAATGACATTATGCCTGAGGCCCTTAACCCTCACTAGCAAAAAAGATTTCTTCATGATGCGCATGTACTTCTGGGATAACCTGTACTTGTTTCGAACATGTGCCGATGGGATCATCAGGCGGTGTATTCCAAAAGCGGAGATGTTAAGCATTATGAAGGCATATCACTTTTCCTTAGTGGGGGTTCATCATGGTGCTGCCAGGACAATAAATAAGATTCTGCAATGTGGGTACTACCAGCCTACTATCTACACAGCTTCCAATGACTTGGTGTTGGGGTATGATCCTTACCCCTATTCTCGATGTTGAAATATTCGACGTCTAGGGCGTTGACTTCATGGGCCAATTTATGAGCTCTTATGGCAAGAAGTATATCCTAGTTGCAGTGGACTACATCTCCAAGCAGGCATAGGCAATTGCATTGCCGAACAACGAAAGTAAGAGTGTTGTCATGTTTTTGAGGCAGAACATCTTTTCCAAATTAGGGACACCTAGAAGTATTATTAGTGATGGGGTTTCTCACTTTTGTAACAAGGTCTTCTATGTTGTGCTAGGAAAGTATGGAGTGTGGCAGCACAAAGTGGCCACAGCCTATCACCCACAGATGAGTGGATAGGTTGAAGTGTCAAATAGAGAGATCAATGATATCCTAACCAAGTCTATGAATGCTACCAGAATTGATTAGGCGCGAAAGCTAGACGATGCACTTTGGGCCTACCGGATGGCTTACAAGATACCCATTGTTATGTATACATTTTAGCTGCTGTTTGGTACAGCCTATCATGTACCTGTTAAGTTGGATCACAAGGCATTATGGACTTTGAAAAAGATCAACATGAATTGGGATGAGGCTGTTGACCTGAGACTTGACCAGCTCAAAGAGATGGATAAGTTTCGCCTCCAAGCGTATGAGAGTGTGGCACAACACGATAAGCATATTTCCCAATGGAGTTTTAGTGTTGGTGACAAGGTACTATTGTACAACTCCAGATTTAGACTTTTCCTAGGTAAGCTCAACTCCAGGTGGTCTGGCCCGTAACCGATTATCCAAGTGTTCCCCCATGGGGCAATTGAGCTAGAAGCAGAAAATGGGGATCAATTCAAAGTTAATGGGCAGAGAGTGAAGCAATACTTGGGTGTTCCTGCTGAAGCCTCAGTGATTAAGGTCATACATATTTATAAAGTTTGAGTAGTCAGTATAGGTGTGTCGTATCGCGACGTTAAATCAAGCTGGGCAGAGAGTGATGCAATCTTGGGTGTTCCTGCTGAAGCCTCAGTGATTAAGGTCATACATATTTATAAAGTTTGAGTAGTCAATATAGGTGTGCCGTGTCGCGACGTTAAATCAAGCGCTTCATGGGAGGCAACCCATGCATTGTAATAGTAGAAAAAAACTTTAATTTATATTTCTCTCATTTTCTTGATTTGATTTATGTTTTCAAGTAGGTATGCGTGTCATTTTGGAGATCGAGATCCTACACGAGATGAGAGGTGTGACTTGAGGTCAATGTAGACAAAATTTTAGCCAAGTGCAGTCCCACTTGCATTTACAAAGGTCGTACCATATGGGATTGATCGTGAGACTACTAGTGAAATTCTGTGATCGTATCCCAAGTAAGTTGTGCCAAACATTTCCTAATGTCACTATATAGGACCTTTACACACCTCGTCAAGTCCCCCACATGTCGTGAGATGTGTGTGAATTGCCCAGTGGAATTCACTGCATAATTTGCCGAGTGAGGAGACAAAAATGTTCCACACAGACGTGCAATGTGTCACTACTCGTGCGAGGGGTCGTAGAGTGCACTGGCCAACAGGGGGCCAAGTAAGTGCTAAACTTGTCCAAGTATGGTGGGAAGAACAGTCCAAACGAACCATGCCATGTGACATAGGCCGTGAGGCCGTCCGTGTGAGTGAGGGTTGACTGGTCAAATTGTTGACCAAGGGTTTTTTAAATATGCCCAATTTTTCCTAACAACTCACTTTCAACTTTTTCCCTTCTCTCAGTAAACTCACGACTCTATCTATCTTTCCACGACTCTCTCCTTAAATCTCCCCAAACTTTCGATCTTTTTTGTGACAATTTGTGAGTCTATTTCATGATTCATAGCTTCATCTTAATGTGGGTTTATACTTTTTCAAGCAAGTCTTCCCCTCCATTGTTTCTCATCAAGCAAGCACTAAATTTCTCTATCTTCTATTGTAGCTTTTTGTGTGTGAATGTGTATATGTTTGTCAAAATTTTTTCTTTTCTTGTTTAAAATGGTATCTTGCAAGAAATTGATGTGGCATTGGCATTTGTTGCTGAACACGACAACTGTTGTATGCTTGAAGAGGTAGCCATGGCATATTTTGATTTTAAAGAGTTTTTTGATGATTACTAGTATACCCACGCCCCTCATACATGTTGTTGATGGATCTGAGCATAGAAGTGCACAAATATGTGTTGGTGTGCCGCTTTCGATGAAAAGGGACGACGGGACCACCTATTGTTCGTCACACAGACCGTGTGCCCATACACAGACAGTGCAGTGGCCCGTATGAGGGGCCTTCAACTCCACGTGGTTCACATCCCCTACCAAGGGCCCTGTCACAACCCGTGTCATGCTACACGGCCTGTGTAAAGGCCCCTTGAACCCGTACCACTTAGTAAAAAAATAAAGAAAATGAA
>JAPFFP010042453.1:0-14100 GCA_026153255.1 Solanum medicagineum | reverse complement strand
TGTTTGTCGGTATAGAGGTCTGTGGATACATGTGGGTGTGGGATAGTGCATGCGATGTGTCGATGTATGTATGATATATTCGTTGGGCGGTTCTACCGCAGCGGCGACCTTATCGGCCTGCATATGTATATGTATTGATGTTTGTTGGCTGCTAGGTTCGCCGTTACAGGTTTGGTTAGTTAGGAAAAATAAAGGAAACTCTGCCAAAATTTCTATAAATTCCTTAGTTAAATAATTGTAAGTCTAGTTTGGGGTTGTTTGGATGTCCAATCGGCATAAGTCACGGCCCATAGATTGGGTCGTGACATTTTTGTATTTTGTGCAGTTGATTATATTTGGTGCCATAGTATCTCTTTGTGTTCGTGACCATTAAGTCCGCGATCGCGAATTACTCATTTGTTGTTCTTCACGATCGTGAAGCTTGGCACGCGCTTTCTATGAATATACATGTGGTGCTTTGATCGTGAGGACTCTTGTCGCAATCATAAAAAGTATTTTTCCCTGAATAGTGTTAATTTTTAAAATGATGGGACTTAGTCATTTTCAATATTTTTGAGCTCAGATTAGGCAATTTTGAAGGAAACTTTCGTGGAAAAACTATTGGGTAAGCTATTTTCAACTCTTATCTTCAAATACTTAGGAAAAGACCTGAACATACTTTCATAATCTTGGAGTTATTGGATCACCCAATTGCATAGAATTTCATATCGAAACTCAATTGGTAAGGGGGGTTTTATCTCAGCGTTGAGTTAAAGGATTTTTGTGACCTTAGTTCATCTAAAATCTATCATCCCACTATAGAATAGACTTTAATACATATATTTAAGGTTAGAAACACTCAGTATGATCCCATACTCATAAGGGGAAAATTAAGATCTTAGCTTAGGAATTTTTAAGGTGTTATGATATTTCCCCTTGGGATCATTTGTCCTCAAATGGTGGGTATTAGGGACAGACTCGAAGCACGAATAAAAATCAAGACTCAATCATTCAATTAATCAAACTCTCTAAATAATAAACTATTCAAACTCAAGGATGGACATATCGTTTCAGACCAAGAATAGAAATATTATCTTCAACTTCATCATTTATTGGCATGAATGGAACATCATAAATCAGTCAATCGAATCATTCACACTTCAGGACGATCAATCTTTGAACTCAAGAATGAATATATCAACTCGTAGATAAGGAAATCCCTCACTAGAAGGCATCTTATAAAGGATGATAAAAGGGTTACAATCCCGAATGCTCCCATCAACTTTCCTCATGACTTCAAGAGAAGATTGTTTGACTAATACAAGAATAGGGAGCACTTCGTTTCAAGAGATAGGACTGGTGAATTTCAAGCTTAGTGTCTATCCTTGACCATGCTCTCCTCCTTATGTACCATACTACCTTAATTTAAGCCTATACCTCTATTCAAAGCCTAAGTCTGTTGTGTACTCTCTTCAAGTTCAAGTTGAACCTACTGTTACATCGTGTTACCCATAATGACCACACTCATACAAATCTTACCTGCCTGATTTCCATTCTATACCCTTGTAAAGACTTTTCACATAAAAGATGTTACTCCTTCTCACCACTCTAACATACCTACTCGAAACCCTTATCCAAAAGGTCATGAATAGCCTACTACAATCACTTACATTAGGACCATTACACATTCAAGCCTATCGTTCTAACCACTTTATGATCTTTTGAGGTCAACATCACTTAAGAATCTTCAAGCCTACCATAACACATCTACACCCGCAATTGCATTAACTCTTATCAAGAGATACACCTTATGTTATCTTACCTATCGATTGTACATATTGAGATTTCATCTTGCTGCTCCTCCACATCTATAACCATGGAATCAGTACAACGTCATTATCAGAATAAAAAACATTCACTCTCTCCCATTATCCATCACTCATCTACTATCATCAACATTACTATCAAGACTGAAAATAAGGATTATTGAAAGAGCTTAGAATGAAAGAAAATTAGCATGATTCAATCAAGAAACCCAATCTAAGAACATCCATGACATAATATGATCTTCCTCATCTTTCAAGAGTCATCTTGAGTTCATAGAATGTACATAGTTCAAAAGTCAAGTTACATCACGTTTATTCATAGGGCTAGAAACTTTTAGATCTGCGAGCTAAAATCGAAATCAATAAATGAAGTTATCACTTCTCATCCTCGAAACTCAATATGAATAGAATCAGCATGAGGTGCATAGGTCTAGGACATAGGCATGACACTCATGCACAATACAGGAATACAATATCACCTTGACTGAAGTATAAGAAATATATGAGATGAAAAATTATTGATGTCACATCCTCTGATCAACTCACCACTATCAAAAGCTCAAGACCTACTTTGGTTCATTACCTCATCATCTCTCCCTTAGCTCAAAGGTCATCTTTAATTAGGGATTAAGCTAATTAAGGGATGAAATCTAATTTTTCAAAACTTTGATGTCTATATTAATATATTAAAATTTTAAAACGTCTTCTCTCATTTTTAAAAATTTCAAATTTTAAAAATTTTCCCTTCACAATATTTCAATCTTTTATTCTCTCTCTTTATTTCTTTTTCAGACTTCTTTCTCTCTCATCATCTTCTTTTTTCTCTCTCTCTTATTCCATTTTTCTTCTCTTGTTTTCTTTTTTTCTCTCTTTTTTCATTTTTTCTTCTTTTTCTTTCTCATCTTTGTCACTGTTATTCTCATTGCTAGGGGTGGGCATGGTATGAATATTGCAGTATGGTCATTATGACATTTGGTATGACTTATAATTTTTTTGATATTCGAACTGATATTTGGTATTTAAAAACTAACTATCGAAATATTGTATACCATATTGAAATATAATATAATATAATATAATGTAATATAATTTATATGTTAAATTTTAAATTTTTTAATATATATATATATATATATATACAAATAAAAATGTACAACTATAGCCCGTTAACTTTAAGTCAATTTTCAATGCTACTACTTTTTTGGGAAAAAGTATTAGCCTTTCTCTTTTACCAGCAAAAGCCAAAAAGTCTTTTCACTTTCAGCTAAGGTGAATTAGTCTTTACTCTTTTCTCTAGATACAGAGATATAATCATCCCTCTTCACTTTCAAACTTCTCATCTATAGGTGGTAACATGAGCTCTCGAGGGAGCGAGGTGTCACGACCTGGACCAGGGTCTAGGAGTAACTTGGTGAATGGGAACACGAGAGTCCTTCAACAAGCCTTATAACATCTACTCACACATCATCGGTTCGAAAACGTGTAAGAAATAGTATACACATAATTCTAAGGGACGAGAAACAGGACTCACACTATGGGGATGCCATAGGGATAGGAATTATCATGGATTCATATAACACATGGCACATAAGGACTAAGGGGCGTGTAAGTATGACTCACTCTATGAGGGCAATAGGGGACTTAGGATCTTTCACATCATTGCATAAATTCATAACATAATGCTCATAATCAATCCATAATAAACATAATCATAATCTCCAAATGTTAACACAAAACATATATCCGTAGAACAGTCTACAAGATGTCCAACAATGCCTCTAATCATAAGATAGGACAGGGGCCAAGACATGTCTCAGGCTCACCCTCAAAGTAAATGACATAAATAAAAGCATCATAGGTGGAGGAATGGTAGTTTGTCCTTGGAAGATAGGACTCACCACAATACGTATCTCAAATCCAATCTAGCCATCGTACGGTGGATAAAGGTAATCTCCAGTCCCTACATGGTTGGATCATGTAGGCAAAACTATGCGTTAGTAAGTTTGAATATACTAAGTATGTGGGCATGCAATGCAGCTCATTAAACCTATATTCAATGTTAGATGATAAGGGAACATATATAGAGGCTATATGGAAACTTAACAACAATGGTTTGTTCTCTTGTTTATCAGCTTTGGACCTCATTAGGATGAAGAGTGAAAAAGCCCCTATTAACTCTCTTACCTGGAACAAGTTCATCCCATTCAAATGTTCTTTTCTGTTATGGAGAACCTTAAAAGGTAAACTCCCTACCAATGAGAAGATCGCTATTTTAGTCATGAACCTGCCAGTTGTTCATGTTGTACTAATTCAAGATAGAATACTATTGAACACATACTTGTGGCTAGATAGTTTGCAAGGAGTTTGTGGGACTTCTTTGCTAATCATATTGGAAGATATGAGTTATTCCACCTTAAAGAGAGTGATCATAAGGTGGTGGTCTTTGAAAAGTAATAATGCTGCTCAAAAACCACCTCTTCAGGCAGTTCCTATCTTTATTTGTTGAAACTTGTGAAAGAATAGATGTGCTAGTAAATATGGTAGGAAGTCTTCTAACATTACCCAGGTGAAATATGTTGTTTTCAAAGTTATATACAACCTCTTCTATGTTGGTTATCCTTATACCAATTGGCCATCCAATTGGAAAGATTTGTTCAGGATGAATGAGGGGTGTGTTCATGAAATGAGAATTACCAAAATGTGTTGGCAGACTCCCTCAACAGATATTGTCAAATTGAATATAGATGCTAGTGCAAAGGGTAATCTAGGTAACTTGGGTGCTGGTAGGATTTACCGAAGCTGTATTGGTGATCTAATCTTTTCTTACTAATCTCAATTTGGGGTAGGTACAAATAATCAGGATGAGTTGGAAGCTACTTAATTTGGATTAACCTTGTGCCTCCAACTAGGCTACAATAAAGTGATATTGGAAACGGATTTTGCTCTGGCTGTGAAATGGATAAGGCAGCTGATGTGTTGTCAAAATACAACACTTTTGATGCTTAAAACATGGAATTTTGTGTGTTCTTAAAGTGATGTTGGTAGATTTGCTCTGTTTTTATGTTTGTTTTGCAGGATTACAGGGTTGATATGATTTTTGGGATAAGTGTGTAGAAATTGCAAAAGATGATGTTTTACGACACCTTTATGGGCTGTGGAAAATTCCACGGGCTGTAAAGTTGGTTTTGTATCAAAATCCAATGAAGGGTGATTTTCTGAAGTTGAGTCTATGAACATATGAACAAGCCATAAAAGTTTCTACAAGTCGTAGACTATGCATTGTACCCTGAGGATCAGAAAGTGGAGAGTTACTGAAAAGTCATAAGAGAAAACCCTCCATGGGCCGTAAAACTTTATAAAGTCATCCCTAGAATTGCTAAAGGAATCCACGAAGCCCCGACTATAGGTCGTAAAACATTATACATCCCGTAGAAGTGTTTGTAGAGTTGTCGACCCAGTTCTCCTATTTCATTTTGGTTTTGTATTTTAAATACTATAAATAGGTTTTTTAGGTTATTTTTTGTGCCGAAATAGTAGAGAATAGAACAAAACTTTAGAGAGTCATTGAGCGACACTTGTGAAACATTATTTTGTGTTCTTTAATTCAATCTTGTGATTCTTGGTGAGTAGCTTGGATTTCTTGTTCTTAATTCTATTGTGTAAGTGCTCAATTATGTTATTCAAAATTATGATTCTTGCATCTACACTGATAATGAGTAGCTAAATCCACAACTAGGGTTATAGGAACCATGAAGAACTAACAAGGTAAAATCGAATAATTCATAATTCTTAGAAAGTATGCATACATATATTAATTAATTATCTTCGATTTGAATGCTTTTTAACGGTAGGCCAACATTAGAACTTGCCTAGTATTACTGACTAGATCAAGGTAGTAATGAATAGGAGAGATTAATTAACAAAATTTTATTAATATTTCTCATTTGATCAACCAAACTGTATCAAGAGAAGGTTGTACTAGGAAAATGGGTAAGGTTTAATAATATCACACTACGGGGATGGATCAAATCACATAGTGAAATGTGCCTCTCGCCTGCATCAAAGAGTCTGGTAACCTTAACTGATCGTTCTGCATGCTAATTAAACTTTTCTGGATATTTAATGATGAGTTTTCAAATGGCCAGTCATCTTATTTATGGCCCATAAAAGATGTTTCATATATTAAAGTTCCAGAAACCAAGATTTCTGAAACTTGAAATGACGAGTTAACAGACGGCCTATGGCTCATGTTACGAGTTGTAGAAAGTAGTTCGTAGGTCCCAGGGTCTAATTTCTTGAAACCCAAATTATGGACACTTTTACCTAGAGGTATTACTTATGGCCCATAAGTGGATCCATGGCCCGTAGACAGTGTCTCGGGGTTCCACTCGGTAGTTGTTAAGAAGGATGTTTTCATCCTATCCTACCCCTTTTAATTAAAATCTATGATATCTTGGACTTGTTTTAGGCCCTTTATCAGTGCCCTAGGTACATTACTATTCCTCATTATACACTTATAAACCTTGAGAGCATTGAAGAAGGGAAAAACGCAAGGGTTTTGAGTTCAAGCTTGAGAATCGTCAGAGAGTTGGTCGTTTTTCCTAATTCCAGGTATGTAAGGCTGCCTAAAGCATTGGATTGAGTTTGTATACATTCCCTTCCATCTACTTGAGTTGAATTTGAGACTAAGAATTGAGTATGGAAAATCCTATGACCCTAAATTTTAAGTTGCATGCTTTTATTTTGAGTCCTTAAGAACATATGTGAATAATTGACACTTAAAATGCTACTTATATAATATTGTAGTATACCCTATACTTGGCAACATGTGAATCCTAAATTGCATTATCCTATATGATTCTATATATTTGACTAAATTGAGATCATCAGCCTATTTATTTGAGTTGAGCAGCTTGAGTAATAACTGAGTTTGAGAAGCATATTATCTGTCTATGTTCTACTTAATGAGAATCCTTATTATTTTATGTGATGAGCATGATTGAGTGGAGTTTAAATGATCGTTTGAGGTTGAGTTTGAGTCATGATTGTATGCATGCTTGCTACCCTAATTAGTTGACTTGTTGAGTAATTGAGTTGAATTGATTCGAGATAATCCAAAGAGATGATTTTGAGTTGTTTGACATGAGCATGTTTTAGTCTTGGGAAGAGTATTGAGCACTGATATGGGAGGAAGTAAATAATTACTCTAACCAATAAACTAAGTTGCCAATGTAGGATAGTCGTGCAGTTAACTCTCGCGACTCATTTCCCAAAATGATGGGCATTTACTTTGGATCTAAGAGAGAGAGTTTATCGTCCCTTACCTTGGCAAGTTTAGGACAGGTATGGAAACAACGTCGCCTTCATTGTATGTCACCAAACTAAAGGAGGTAGGAGTGATGTCGGTTAAGATAAGTTCTCAAGAAACACTTGATTGAGCATATATGTTTTAAACTGAGTTGCATCATATTGAGTCAATCTCCGAAGCATAGTTTTAACTTTGCTTGTTCACTGAGTTGTGATATGAGTGAGGAGTTGAGTGCCGAATTAAGTTGATTGTTTTGAGTTTGAGCTTTACTTGTTTACTTTAGCCATTCTTATATATCAGTATATTATATGTACTGATGTCTATTTGTGTCTGCATCATTAATGATACAGATACAGGTGATAGAAGACTTCAACTAGACACCATTCGGGTCTATCTTTTTTATTCCAGATTGGTAAGCCCTCCTTGCTATTCGAATGAGCATTTTTTGTATTTTTATTGAGTATTTTTATTTCTTTGATTTGGGGTAGCCATGCCCTATCAAGGTACCATCTAGATTGTTAGATAAAGGCTTCATACATATTGAGTAGAGGATTGTTAATTGTCATTTATTTCCAAACTTGATCATTGGAAATTATCATTTTATAAGAGTTTTATTTATTTGTTTGATGTTTTTTCTTGAGTATTCTTCCGCTGTCGAGGATGATGTCATGATGAGGCCAAATGGTTCTCTTGGGGAATCAATAGTAGTTCTTTTAGTGTCAGCCATGCTAATGGTACTCTCCGGGGGTGAAAAACTTGGTATCAAAACAAAGAGTTTGAGTGTCCTAGTGAGTCTATGAAGCCAAGTCTACTAGAGTCTTGATTATGGGTGTGTTGTGCACCACAATTTTGTAAGCAAGAGGCTATGAGACATTAGGAATGATTACCCTTCTTTTATATTCTGAGTTCGTGTGATAGAGTTTAACTCTATCAAAGATCTTTTCTAATTCTTGTGTTATGCATTGGCATATCATGCCTCCTAAACATATTGCCACCCAAAGAGATACCCCAGCAGGAAATACTGAGAATCCCCCTTCAGAGGTGCCTACTCAGATGGAGACGAGGGGTCAAGGTCGACCAGCTAGAGCTATCAGAGTCCTATAAGCACCTACTGCTCCACCTGCTCCTACTACAGAGGCTAATTTCAAAGGAGTTATCACTATGTTCACCTAGTTGGTAGTTGCCCAGAATGGGAAACTGAGTTCACAGACCCATAGTTCTGGCTTCCAAGAGCCAATCGTTGCAACCAGGCTTAGGGGATTTCTGAGGATGAACCCACCAGTCCTTATAGGGTAAAAGGTTGAGGAAGAACCCCAGAACTTCATTGATGAGATTTAGAAAGTCCTGAAAGCCATGCATGCAACTGGGATTGAAGGAGTTGAATTTGCCTCTTATCAACTTAAGGATGTAACAAATGTTTGGTATAACTAGTGGGAATAGGTTCAAGGTGAGCATGCCAAGCCTGCTGAGTGGAGTGAATTTGAGAGTGCCTTCCTTGATCACTTCTCTCCCCAGGAGTTAAGGTGGGTGAAGATTGAAGAGTTCGTGAACTTGAAGCAGGAGGCATTGGCTATTTAAAAGTATAGCCTCAAGTTCATCCATATCCAGATATGCTCCGTAGATGGTCCAGGACATTAGGACAAGGACGAGGAAGTCCATATCTAGCTTGGTAGATGTGAAGAAAGAGTGCAAGGCAAAATTGTTGATTCCAGGTATGGACATCTCTAGGCTTATGGTCTATGTACAACAACTTGAAGAGGATAAGAAGAAGGATAGAGAGGACCATATGAGCGAGAAGGCTAAGTCAGTAGGGCTTGAGACGAACAACCTAAGTAGAGTAAGTGATACCGCTCCTATTTCCAGTGGAGATCTATAAGTCATGCACCATCCTCATCTTGTGCACTAGTTACGATAATAGGAATGAACAGAAGTCCCAAGGTCAGAAGAATTTAGAGTACGGGACTCTCAGTCACAGGCCAGTGTACCTTTAGCTCAAAAGGGAAGCCATCTTGTTGAAAATATGGTAGGATGCATTTGGGGGAGTGTAAAAGAGGGAGGGAATGGTTGCTATAAGTATGGCCAGATGGGCCATTTTCAGTGGGAGTGTCTATTATGGAACAATAAGGCCCAATCTTCTACTACGACACCACCAACTAAAGGTAATAAGAGGGGTGCTACACCAGGAGTAGCTGGTTGAACAAACTGTTTGTATGTGATGGGAGATTGACAGGACCAAGAAGCTACACCAAATATGGTGACGGGTATGCTTTGAGTTTTTACCTTTAATTGTGATGCTTCGATTGATTTGGCTGCAACTCTGTCTTTTGAAATACCACACGTGGGTAGTAGATTTGAGATCCTTCTTGAGTGCTTCTTTAAGCAATTTTCTATTTCTACTCCTATTGGTGAGTTTATTCTAGTCGAGAAAGTTTATAGAGATTGTATTGTGTCCATCCATCATAGGAATACTCTTGCTGATTTGATTGAGTTAGAGATGATTGACTTTGATGTAATTATTGTCCTAGACTGGCTTCATGCCTATTATGCCTCTGTCGATTATAGAATCCGAACTGTCAAATTCCAGTTTCTGAATGAGCTTGTCATAGAGTGGAAGGGTAATTCTATTGCGCCTAAGGGTAAGTTTATTTCCTACCTTAAGGCCAGAAAGTTAATCTCAAAGGGATGTATCTATCACTTCGTGCGAGTTAAGTCTAACGATGTTGAGCCTCCTACCCTTGAGTCCGTTCAAATTATAAATGAGTTTCTTGAAGTGGTTCTTGAGGATCTACCTAGAGTACCTCTTGATAGGGAGATTGACTTCGTGATTGATATTCTTTTGGACACCCAACCTATTTCTATTCTGTAGTATAAATGGCCCCGACTGAGTTAAAAGAGTTAAAAGATTTGATAGAGACGGGCTTCATAAGGCCAAGTGTTTATCCATAGGGTGCTCCGATTCTCTTCGTGAGAAAGAAGGATGGTTCACTCAGAATGTGAATTAACTATCGCCAATTGAATAAGGTGATAGTCAAGAATACGTACCCTCTCCCAAGGATAGATGACTTATTAGACCAACTTTAGGGTGCCACTATTTTTTCCAAGATAGACCCGAGATCAGGCTATCACCAATTGAAAATGAGAGAATGTGACATCCCGAAGATGGCTTTTCAAACTTGATATGGTCATTTTGAGTTCTTGGTCAAGTCCTTCGGGTTGACAAATGCACCTGCAACCTTCATGGACTTGATGGATAAAGTATTCAGGTAGTACCTTGTTTATTGATAACATTCTGGTGTATTCCTGAGATGAGGAGGAGTATGCTAATCACCTCAAAATCGCTGTGTAAATGCTCAAGGATAATGAGTTGTATGCAAACTTTTTGAAGTGAGAGTTTTGGCTCAAATCTGTGGCATTCCTAGGGCATATAGTTTAGGGTGATACTATATGAGTGGATATGCGAAAGATCAAAGCAATTAAGAACTAGCCTAGACCAACCACTCCGACTAACATCAGAAGTTTCTTGGGGTTGGCAGGCTACTGCCATAGACTTTTGATGGGTTCTCCTCCATATCTGGACCATTGACTAGATTAACTCAAAAGAATATCAAGCTTCAATGGTCAGATGAATATGAGAGGAGATTCCAGTAGTTGAAAAATAAGGTTGACTATTGCCCCAATGTTGACCTTGCCTGAAGAAATTGATGGATTTTTCATTTATGGTGATTCATCGAGAGTGAGATTGGGATGCATATTGATGTAGAAGGGTAAAATTGTTGCTTATGCCTCTAGGAAACTCAAGATGCACAAGAGGAATTCTCCCACATACAACTTGGAATTGGAAGCACTGGTGTTTGCTCTCAAGATATGGCACCACTACTTATATGGAGCACGTGTTGATGTATTCACAGATCATAAAAGCCTGTAATATGTCTTCACCCAGAAAGAGCTTAACTTGAGGCAGAGGAGATGGCTTGAGTCACTTAAGGACTATTATATGAGCATCCTCTACCACCCAGGTAAAGCTAATATGGTTGGTGATGCTCTTAGCAGGTTGTCTATGGAAAGCACCACTCATATGGAGAAAGAAAAGAAAGAGTTGTCTAAAGAGGTTCATGGATTGGCATGGTTGAGAGCTCAACTACATGAATCTGGTAAAGGTGGAGTTCTTGTGCACAATGAGTCTGTATCATCTCTAGTAGTGGAGCTGAAGGAAAAGCAAGAATGAGATCACATCTTGTTGCAATTGAAAAAGGATGTGCACAGCCAAAAGGTAATGGATTTTGCCAATGGGGAGATGGAGAATTGAGATATCAAGGCAGATTATGTGTTTTGGAAGTTGATGGTATTCAAAAAAGGATCATGACAGAAGCCCATAACTCTAGATATTATATCTATCCAGGCTCAACTAAGATGTACCATAACTTAAAAGAAGTCTACCAGTGGTGTGGGATGAAGAGGGGCATTGCTGAGTTTGTTTCCAAGTGCCCGAATTGTGAACAAGTCAAAGTCAAGCATCAAAAGTCATAAGAAGCAACTCATATTAATATGGACTTTGTCATTGGCTTACCGAGGTCCTGCAGATAGCATGATTCAATTTGGGTGATAGTTGATAGGATGACAAAATTTATGTACTTTTTGGCTGTGAAGACGACGTACACTATAAAGGATTATGTCTGAATGTACATAAGATAGATTATTAGATTGCATGGGGACCCTATGTCTATCATCTCGAAAAATTGCCCAATTTGCTGCTCAATTTTGGAGATTCTTCTAAAAAGGCTTGGGTTCGAAGGAGAATCTTAGCACTGATTTCCATTCATAGACTGATAGCTAGGAAGAGTGCACTATTAAGACTCTGGAAGATATTTTGAGAGTCTACATCATTTACTTCAAAGGTAATTAGGATGATCATTTGCCTTTGATTGAGTTTGTCTACAACAATAGTTTCTATTCGAGTATTCAGATGGACTCATATGAGACACTCTATGGGAGGAGATGTAGATCCCCAATTAGTTAGTTCAATGTTGAGAGATTTGATGGTAATGATTCATTCCTATTCTTTGAGTTCCTTTCTATTTTGAGTTTGAATGACGATAGAGCCTTAGAGTCTGATAGATAATTGAGTTGATTATTTAGTTGATTAATACTTGCTTAACTTCTTATGTGATTGATTGCAAGACTGATTGTGACATGTTTGATTGTTGGAGTCCTAGTTATGAATCGTGCCTTGACTAGGTTCCTAGATTGTTGTCCATCCGAGAACGAATAATCCCAAGGGGGAGATAATGTGATACCCCTTAATGCATCCTACCTAGTCTAAGTAGACTCCTAGAGAAAACAGAAAAAAATGATTCAGAAAAGTCACTGGAAGAAACCATAAAGGGCCATCTACAACCTGTAGAGTAATCTACGGCCCGTAAATAAGGCCTTATAGGTTCCTATGTGACTTAGTGTAATTTTTCTAAGTCTGAGGCCCATGTATGAGATAGTCTATGGACCATACACAATTCCACGACCCATAGATCATGCTTTGTATCTTGATGACTCAAAAATCAACTTTTCTGGATATTAATGATGAGATACTAGATGGCCCATTATCTTACTTATGGCCCACAAAAGATGTTCTTATATTGATGTTCCAGAAACTAATAATTTTGAACCTTGAGACGATGAGTTACTGACGTGCTATCAAAATACAACACTTTTGATTCATAAACCTTGAAATTTTGTATGTTCTTAATGCGATTTAGTAGATTTGATGTGTTTTTATATTTGTTTTGTAGGATTATAGGATTGGCACAACTTTTAGGCAAAGTATGCAGAATTTGCTGAAGTAGAAGTTTTATGAGACCCTTTATGTGCCGTAGAGAATTCTATGGACATAAATCTAGTTTTGTATACAAGTTCAGTGAAGGGTGATTTTCTGAAGTTTAGTCTATGAACAAGCAGACAAGCTACAAAAGATTTTACGAACCAGACTTGGAGTCATGCCCTGAGGATCAAAAGTTGGGGAGTTGTTGAAAAGTCATAGATAAAACCCTCTAAGGCCATAGAACTTTATATGGGCCATAGAAAGGTGTCGTGGAAGTCAGCCCCAGATTTGAAGAAATAATCCACGAAAGCCCAACTACGAGCCGTAAAACATTATACGGCCGTAGATGCTCTCGTAAAGTCTGCCGACCCAATTCTCCTAATCCATTTGATTTTGTATTTTAAACAGTATAAATAGGTTTTTAGGTTATTTTTCAAGGAGAAACAGTGAGGAACTTACAGAACATTATAGAGGAGTAGAGAACTTGAGAGAAACAATTGTAAAACTTTATTTTGTCTTTTGATCTCAATCTTGTGATTCTTCGTGAAGAGTTTGAATTCCATGTGCTTAATTTTGTTGTGTAAGTGCTCAATTATGTTGTTCAAATTCATAAGTCTTGTATTTACACTTCTCATGAGTAGCTAAATCCATAATTAGAGTTTTGAGAACCATGAAGAACTAACAAGGTAAAATCGGATAATTCATAATTCTTGAAAAGTGTGCATGCATGTATTGATTAATTCTCTTCATATTGAATGCTTTTTAATGGTAGCTAACTTTAGAACTCACCTATTGTTACTGACTAGATCAAGGTAGTAATGAATAGAAAAAGAGATTAATTAATAGGATTCGATTGATGTTTCTTGTCTAATCAACCACACTGAGCTAATGGGAGGTTGTATTGGAACCATAGGTAAGAGTTAGTAATGTCACACTGTGTGGATAGATCAAATCATGTAATGAAATTCACCTCTCGCCTGGGTCAAAGGGCTTGGTGAACTTAACTTACTGTTCTGTATGCTACAAACTGGAAAAGAAATTCGATTTTGGTAATACCGAGTTAGGGAATCATGGTGAACACAATACCTTAGTTAAGTTTCATACTAATTTAACTCTTGTCTTTATTTAGGATTAATTTTCATAGTTTTCATAGCCCCCCCTCCCCCCCTCCCCCC
>JAPFFP010042452.1:0-14101 GCA_026153255.1 Solanum medicagineum | reverse complement strand
CATTGCATCATTGATAGCTGACAACGATTGAGCATATGCTTGAACAAGTCCTAACCAAGGTTAATGAGCGAGATGATATTGTCCGGTAGATAAAGTTTGATGTCCTCAAATGCAACTAGAAAGTGGAACAACAAACTATATCAACGCGCAATCTTAGTGATATGATGGAGCAGCTTGCTGAGCAATAGGATGCAGTGCGGGATGAACAAAGAAAGAGTAGAAGGAGCAACAATGGGGCTCATGGAGAAGTCTGATTATCCATGATGGCATTGTCAAGCCACGATTTTAAACAAGGTGCTTCTTGGGAGTCAACCCAAGTATCCTTTATATTTTTGATGTGTTTAAGTTTAATTTAGTTGATTGAATTATTAGGTAGTGGTTTGATGTTTATTTTAAGTATTTAGACACTGGATCAGTTGAATTATTCTAGACATTCAATTATTTTGAAGTTTGGTTTGCAGGCGTAAATTAAGAATTAAATACTTGAAGAAAATAGTAGCTGGAGCAACCTCTACAAACAAGCCTACGAGTCATAGTCATCACTACGACTTGTTATCATGCCTCGTAAAAGGAATTAGTGTGCATCAGATGTTGGCACATACACTACGAGCCAACCTTACGATTTGTAGGGTCTTTTACAAGTCGTAAGTGGGGCTCATAGTGCCCAAGTATGAATTCTTCTTTGCTAAGTGTTGAGGTCGGTTACAAGGCAAGGACCTACGAGTCGTAGGACATCCTACGACTTGTAGTTGGGGTTCCATTGCCCCGAAATGCAGAATTTTTAAAGTCGGCTGGTTTGATATAGAAGGGGTCAAAATGAATTTTGACCCCTAAAGCCTATTTTCATGACCTAAGCCGCATAAATTTTTCCCTAGATAATCCTCCACTATTCTGATCGACTTTTTCAGTGACCCACGTCATTTTCCGACCATTTTTTCGACAAGCACTATAAGTAGGGTTTCAGCTTCTCCTTTTGTCTCACTTTGTCCAAATATCATTTGACTTCTCTTAAGGTATGTTCTTGGTGAAATGTGGCACACAAGTTTTATTATTTTCCTTAGATTGTTTGATGATAGTGTGCATAGGGATGATAGTGCACATACCTTTGAGTGAATGTTTGTCTAAATGTGAGAACTAGGATTGTCGGTTCAAATTCCCCTGATGTTGTTCTAAAATTGTTAAAGCACTCTTGTTGGTCTATGTAGTGATGGGAAGCTTGTCTTAACTAATTGTTGATCATGTTGTGAAGTGGGTATATGATGCTTGGTTAGCATAGGGTCTCTGGCAGGTTTGAAATTGGGGTATAAGTTGGTGTATGAAAATGATCAACTGAGATGCCGTTGTGTATGTTTGTTTTAAACTCTGTTATAACTCCCTTGTTTCTGCGTTTATGTTGATTGTTGTGAGTTTAGGGATTGATTGCTTTTGGGTATCTCTTGGTTGTGATTCGAAAATATTGTTTAATAGTGGTAGGCCTAAATAGATCTTTGTGAGATGAGTTTAGCTTTGGGTGATCATGTTTAGGTTTTGGATATGTCTTTGCGCTTACGCTATGTGTAAATACTTGCTTCGTTACTGTTTGCTTAGGATTGAATGAAGTGTTGTTCTTGCGGCAATGATTGAGGGCACTACTGGTACATATTGTTTTTCTATTACAAGGGTTCCCTACGACTCATAGATAGTCCTACGGGATGTAGAGGCCCCTCATAGGAAGTAGCAGGAACTTATGGGTCCTTGACATATGCCATACAAGACCCATCTACAAATTGTAATGTTCACTGTGAGTCATAGTGGGGAACTCGTGAACATTTTATGATTTTAAATTTTAACACTGGAAATTCGTACGAGCCAGACTACGACTTGTACCTTCTCCTACGAGTTGTATCTGTGATTCGTACCTAGGTTCAGTGTTATAAGTTTTTAGAAAATTGTGATCTATAAGGCCATAATATGACTCGTAGGCCACCCTACTAGTCGTACCAGTGTCTCGTACCTGCAGACCTGCAACTGATTCAGTGCATTATGTTTATGTTTTCTTATATTGACTTTTTTACACTTTGTTTATTCTTCTTTGTGGTTTCTATATGTTTCAAACACTATGGTGCTCATATTATATTTGTGGGTGGACTCTTCAGGTTATATGGCTCCCAAAATTGGACAAGAGGCTGCTAAAGCTCAAAAGAGACATTTGAGGGATGACCCCTCTGATGATGAAACATCTGAGGGCTTTATGGAAGTTCACAGAGTCCAGATAAATCCCAAGGCAAATGTGTCTCAAACTCGAGCCTGTACTGCACAAATACCAATAAAAGTTACAAGTCCCTCTCAGTCTGAAGAGAAGAGCAATAAAGACGGGTAAGATGACGATTCCTCACTTTCTAAGTCCGGCTCCCTTGAGGTGTCTCAAGCTCAGCATAAGGATACTGCTCTCCCACAACAAGCCGACTCTGCTTACACAGTCACCTCCACAGACCCAAAAAACATGAGATGGTGTGTCACAAGGATGAAAGAGACCTATGGACAAGGACTAGAGCTAAAAAACCAAGGGAGACCAATGAGGAGATTCCACGAGGAAGCTAGATTAAAAGATTCAGGTCTAAGCAGTGTGCCAGGGTTAGAGGATGAAATTGAGCGACATGGACTAGGTTGGCTATCGCAGGTACTGGGTAGTATGCCCCTTATGTGGTTAGAGAGTTTTATACTGCCTACTATGCTACTATTAACAGAGATCTTTCGAGGATAAAAAAGCCCATTGAGCATCCGCGATTGAGTAAAGTCCTGGTCATAGAGGAGGTTATTGATATCTCAGAGGAAACCATTCGGAGAGTGTAATACAGGTCAAACTATAGAGCGCCACATTCCACGGCGGAGTATGATCATAGGATTGCAGAGATGAGAAAGGCCGTGAATCAGAAAGATGTCGGGCTGAAAACAAAACTCCTCAAGTGGATTGCAAGTCAAATTTGTGAGGAAAGTGTTGAGCCAATATGGGTTACAAACCACACAGAGCAGATTCTGAAGGCGCATCTCTAATTAGGGAAAATATTTTGTGGTCCATTATTCGCTGGCGCATCAGACCCACTTTCACGGATAATGTGATCACTTGGAAAGAGCCATGTTGTTGGCTAGCATATTAGCGGGGTATGAAATTGACTAGGCTTGGGTTATGATAGAACAGATACATGAGTCAGCAGTTTGCACTCAGTAGGCCTTGCCATTCCCTATTTTGATTCATAAATTGTGCAAGGCGGCATGGGTATCATTCTCTCTCCACTTGGACCCTCATGTAGAGGCGTTGTATATAATGGATCCGAGTCTGATCAAGGCTGACGAGAACCCTGTTGCCCTACAGAGAGTTGTTCTTCCTCCTATTTCAGAGCCATTCCCAGTAGAGCCTCCAACTCAGAGTGCACCTCCTGCGGCTACCGACACCTCTTCAGTGGCCACAGAGCCCACGCCAGTTGTGCAGATCGAGTCCACACCATCCTCCAATACTCCAGCACCAGCATCATCTTCATTATAGGGTAATCCTCTTACTTCTGGTATTTCTTTTCAGGCTTTATTATGCAGGGTGGCTACGGCGGAGTTCAAACTGAAAGTTCTATCTACACGGATCCGACCATGGATTGATCATATCGTACGGGTCTTGGAGGAGAGGATGAAGGCATTTGCCAGCGATCTGGTAGATGAGTGAGTTAGAGCGGTGGATTCCCGAGTAGATACCTTCAAGGCGAGAGTCCAGTAGTGACTTGGGGGAGCTTGGCCTGCTGACATGAGCGCTGTGACTAACGAGTTGGCCAAGTTTAAGGCCATATTATTGCAGATATTGGTAGCTCTATTGTACTCCCGGAGGTGGCACTAGCAGATGATCAGGCATTTGAGTGGCTAGTGACTGTCCGGATGTTCGTGGAAAGAGGCCCCTTAAGCATAGTGATGACCCAGAGCTGACCTCGAAGAGGCCGAGACCGGAGGAGGAGCCCATACTAGAGGAGCTAGTGCAGGATCGCTATTTTTGGAAACTATTCAAAGAGATCGGAAGCAGCACACGCCACATAGAGAGGGTACTTCCTATACTGCTGCAGTGATGATGGTGCCCCAGGACCCCACAGACTAGCTAGAGACTGGTGCTTGATGCACCATGATTTTGACCCTTTTAGACCCCAATGCTTACTTTTATTTATGGATATTTTGTTCTCTTGTTAGACATTATTATTTTGATGTTGGTTTTTAAATGTTTTATGGATGATGCTTTTATTTTTGTTTTGGATATTGGTTTGTAAATGTTGGTTTTTAATGTATATATATCTAAGTCTATGTTTTTGTTATGTCCATCTTAGTATGTGTTTTTACTTTGAGGACAAAGTATCCTATTTTGGTGGGGTGAGGGAAGTTATGGATTAAGGTGAAGTCTGAGGAATCTCGAGTTCATAACTTTGCCTATTTTTGCTCCCAAGGATTTCTTGTCGTGCTTCTTTTTCCTTGTGGATGTTTACTTTTCTATTGAACCGGCATGTTCAGGTAGTGTAGATAATGCGTGAATTCATAATAGGGTTATCTATTGGCATATACATAATTTTTAGACGTGTTTTAAAGTTTTGATGAAAAATTAGGTTCCCTCAAAATTTTTGAGATTGTAGTTGTTGATGCGTTCAAACATCTTTGAGTATCTGTCAATGTTTGTTCTTATATTGTGAAGGTAAGTTGAGATTGAAAGCATGAACTGTAAGTCTATACTTGATTGTGGATGCAATTGCCATGAGTGTTGTGAGCTTATTTTGCTGCACTCATGCATCTTGTATGGACCCAGAACTTGCCTTAGTACACTAAGATTGGTTTGGTGATGTGGTGGATATGGAAAGGATCTTAGGCCTTTGTTCTCCGGGTAAATCCACTTTTAGCCTAATTACCCACCAGATGAATGAGAGAATCCGTTGTTCAAAACTTTTGAGCTTCTCATGTACTCATTCTTTCTTGACAGTTGGCTAACTTAACCTTGTTTGATGAAATACCTTGATACTGGCCCTGGTCTATCCTTGAACATGTGAACCTTGATTGAGGCCAAAGGCCTAAGTTGAGGGTGGCTGTAGTTGGTGGCCCTGGTTTGAGGCATAGATAATGTGTACTTCACCTGAGGATAAAAGCCTAAGTTGAGGGTGACCCTTATTGAAGTAAAGTAATAATAATAAGGAGGTTAGTTGGGAAATCAAGTAAGAAATGAAAAGGCATGAGCCAAGTGAAGAAAAGGAAAAGAAAAGTACCTTCAGTTGAGAAAAAGTCTCAAATAGATGCTTAGCATTTTCCTCGTCAGCAGAGCTGCACAGACAACATTGCAAGTCATCTATGTGTCTGTTCAACTATTTCAATCTCCCCTTAGTGAGCAGCCTTTGCTTCAGCGCAAGCAATAAAATAAATCTATGTTTGGGTTGTACTACTTTGTCCCAAATAAGATCGGCAATATCTACCTTTTTATGGCTACCTAGGATAGTTAGTTAAC
Source organism: Solanum medicagineum (assembly GCA_026153255.1). Lineage (NCBI taxonomy): Eukaryota > Viridiplantae > Streptophyta > Magnoliopsida > Solanales > Solanaceae > Solanum > Solanum medicagineum. The sequence continues at coordinate 8,607 of JAPFFP010042452.1, read as the reverse complement.
TCTTAGATACTATGCAATAAATGCTAGCCTATGTTATTGTAAATTGAACACGTGTATACACGTCCTTCTTTAGCAAACTACGTGTAGTCTTACTTATATGTCAAGCCGCTCCATTTGGGTCTCACTAATTGTCGTCTCTTTTTTCTTTAATCTTTCAATGTGAATAGTTTTATTTCTTTTATTGGTAAACTCTGATGGTGTAACAATGTTGTGAACATTTCTCTTCGACCTGTTTGTTTGAATTGGTGTTCGACTCTTGCCTTCACTATACCAATCATACCAATAAGATTTAACTAAGGTTCTTCCGATGTAGTCTTATATACAAGTACTTCATCCATCAATTTTTATCAAAATCATACTTATATTGCCATCAGAGATCTCTATTTTGTGGCCAAAATACATGGAAGAGTGCCAAAAGAAAACAGATCAATAGAGCCAGACGAACCTGACACGATAAGTGCATCAACCCAAGAATCACTTCGTACGATTTTGATGTTTTTATGAGTATCCTTTGAATTTTCTTTTATCCTTTTGCTGGGTATATAATATATTGACACACTATATACATGCATGCACTTGTAATTTGAAGATTTTAAATTTCTCAATTTGAGTTTCGAAATATTCTCGGTATGTGCTTTATTTCTTCTGACTTCTCTTTGTGAGTATAGTTTTAGAGACATTGTGTAACACCCGGTAAAATTACCGAAATGCCTCTAGAATGGAATTATGCGTATAAAGCGTCTTTCCAAGCTCGAATGAAAAATTCGAGACCAAATTTCCAATCAGCATGAAAAAATTGGGTGGAGGAGTTCTCTCGACCCGATTTTAGAGCAACTGGATCGAAAATAATTAGTTTCGAAAATCAAGACATTGAGGGTACACGTTAGGACCGTGACACACCTTGGTCGTAGACCTACACTTATAATTTTTTTCAATATTTTCAACGGGGATTGAATTTCAAAAATACACAGGTAAGTGACAGGTCCGCATCGCGTACCTGCTCCCCCGACCTGTTCCAACGAAGTTCAAGATTTTAACTCTTTTGAGGGGCATTCTACACTTTTTTCCACCCGTTCTAGACTTAACCCACGGCTAATATAAGTCATTTTTTGGCCTAAACGAGTTTCAAAAACCTATTCTGAAGCCCTCTTCGCAAATTCTAAGTAGAGACCTTGATCAAAGAAGAGGAAAAAGAGCTAGGGGTCAAAGGATTGAGGCTAATTACTTGAGGAATTGATTGTCAAACTCCATGCCAGGTATATAATGCTATCTAAAGTGTTGGACTTGTTCATCTACACGCCCCGTCATTAACTTGAGTCGATATTTTGAGTACTAATTGCATTCTTTAAAACTTATGATTCGTAAATTTTGAATTCTTGTACAGGAATTGAGTTTCTTGAATATATTTGAGTCAATTCATGAGTTGCACCATTGTTACTTCGAATTATGAATGTATCCATATGTTTGATGCATTAACCCTAAACTTAGTATTTTCCTTGCTTATTGATTTAATTAAAATTGTGAACCCAACCTTTTGAACTAAGTAACGTGAACCTAAGAAGTATGTTTTCTTGCTTCATGTGTGCATGTAATGAGTATCCATTCTGTCGTAAGTGTTGAGCTTGTTAATGTGATATCACCTGACCGTAATTAATGAGATTATTGCATGATGTATAGTAGAGTCTTGAGTTGCATTGCATGGACGACGGTCTTGAGTTATTGAGTTGTTGAGTAATTGAGTTGTGCTACTGAGAACTGAGTTGACTTGTCTGAGATGAGTTGAAGAGATAAGTTGAGCTAATTTATATGAGCATGATTTAGTCTTGGAAGAAGGAGTATTGAGCACCGAGTTGGTTGAAGAGAGTCACCCTAGAACTACGTAGCCAATATAGGATGGTCGCACATGAAAATTCTAGCAGCCCAAGTCCCCATGGAGGGATACTCTCTTAAGATCCAAGAGAGAGGTAGAGGTTGATGCATCCTTTTCAGTGGCAAGTTAAGGACGGGCAAGGCAACAATGTCATATTCGTTGTACATCACCAAAACTCATGGTGGTGGGAGTTATGTCGGTTAGAGAAACTTCTAAGCAACACTTGAGTTGAGCATATCATGATTTTTGAATTGAGTTGCATTAAATACTAAGTCTATTTCTAAAACATGATTTCAAACTTAAAAACTTGCATGATTTCTTGGGTCGAGTTATGAGATGAAGAGTTGAGCCTTGAGCTGAGTTGTTGGTTGGTTTGAGCCTTATCTATTTACTTTAGCCCATTTACATACCGTACATTCCATATGCTAGTGCCATTTGACGCTGCATCTAATTATGATACAAATAATAATGATAGAGGACTTTAGGTGACGCACCGTTGAGGTTTAGAGTTCCTGAGTTCCAGAGATGGTGAGCCCTCCTTATCTTCGGAGGAGCCCTTTTCTTGTACTATGTATTTACTTTTCTTGAGTTGGGTATCCATACCTGTCGTAGTACCTTCAAGATATTAGAGGTAGAGGCTTCAGAGACATTGAGTAGAGGATATGAAGTGTTGTCCCTTTTCCAACTTTTGTTTTATTGAGAATTTTTTTCTTAATATATAATGAATGAGTTATTTCATTACTTTACGATCTTTTCTTTGAGCATTTCCTTCCTCTATTGAGTACGTGGTGACGATGAGGCCAACTGGTTCGCTTAGGTACTGGCAATAGACCCTGAGTGCCAGCCATGCCAAGGGTGCACTCACTGGGCATGACAAACTTGGTATCAGAACATGAATTCAAGTGTCCTAGGGAGTCTATGAAGCATTGTCTAGCAGAGTCTTGTTTATGTGTGTTGTCGACCACACTTCATAAGCAAGAGGCTATAGGACATTAGGATTTGTCTCACTTCTTTCTTATTACAAATTCATACAATAGAGTTAAACTCTACGGATGCTCTCTTCTAGTTCGTGAGCTGCTTTGAACCTTTTGACTATGGCTCATTCCCGAGGTGATCGAGACAGTAATGTTCAAACTCTTACCGATGAGATCTATCAGAATAAGTAATCAGAATTGTAGAGAGACTGCACTAGGGTTAAGAGAAGCTGACTAGTGTGCTAAGTTGATTTACAAGAAAGATGAACTATTGCCCATATAAATCATGCATTTGAGTTAGCTCTAGATGCACCCAGACCCTCTGTTTTTGAAAACTTGATCCCGATATTACCCATGAGAGAGAAAATTATGTCTCTAAAGAGTTTAATGGTACCTTAAGAAAGTAAGATGTGAAGTCTTATAAACCCTGAGTAGAACTGAGTCATCCCAGAATTAGAAGGATGATGATGGAAAGTCATGGATGAGATAGCAAGAATGATGGTTGATTGAGGTTTGCAGTTAGATTATGTACCTATTAGGTAAATAGTGAGGTGATGAGTCGATTTCCATAAGTTTGACGGAAGAGTCGTAAGTACCCTATGATTTTCATGATGAGATATAGAGAAAGTGTTATTATTAGAATGTGATAGAGCGTGCTCAAACTAGAAGCAAGTTTATGTTGATGTGTTGCAATATTCATACTATTGAGGGTGAAGTATAGATGTTGAATAGGGGAAACAAGTGCTTTCAATGTGATTGATCTAAATTAGGCATATGATTTTAAGTGAGAGTTCATGAGACTCATCGAGTTATTAGCTTAGTCAAATAGGGACATAAGAAGGTGAGTGGTACTGAGTTGTGAGGAAGGGGATGTGTTGATTGAATGCTCTCCATGAAATTTTATATGGGCTTATGTTCCTAAATTTTTTCCTATTAGTTGTAAGTTTCTATTAGAGTGGTGTGTGATAGAACAACATGTTAGTATTAGACGCTAAGCTTGAATTTGAGAAGTAGTGTTAAAGAGAAGATAGCATCGTGAGAGTGACAGTCGTATCTATATACTATAAGTTTGAGATGAAGACGTTGACTTGTGAGGAAGTGATGCTATGGGTAGGGTATAAGTTTCTCTTAGGTAAGATGAGTGAAACGAGGATAGCTCAATAGATAAGAACATACTTGAGATGTGTACCCATGATTGTGTAAAGATGCATGAAGCTCTAAGATATCACTGCAATAAGAATCTAGATAGTATATTTAATTTGTCAATGTGGAGTAGGTTGATGTAGGCATTCTTTGTCATCTCGAGCAATTGAGTTGATTTGGGCGAATGGATAGATGATGATGAGTTTTTCCATTATAGTATAAGTCTTATAGAAATGAGTCTATGAGACCACGGAAGTTGAGAGTCTGCAGGCAAAAACAGGAGGTTAGATTGTAAGAGTTGTTAAAAGTACTTATATGTGTCATTAAGAGTAGCAAACATAGAGAGAGAATTCCACAGAGACAAGAGGAAGCTAAGAGTGATATCGTTGGAAGAGTCTAAGTAGCTAGTCATATGTATGTGACTATAGCATAACAGAAGAGTTTAAGGCATTTTTGTAAATAGTGATTTCCCAATCTTGTGGAGGTATATGCTTACAGCCTATTGGAGGAAATTGATTCCCAAATTTAGAGAGAGGATGTTGAGAGCTAAGGGGGAGATGACGAAGTAGTAAACCAAAGTAGATCATGAGTTTTTGATAGTGATGAGCTTATCAAGATGAGATATCAACTCTTTTCCATCTCATACGATCTTTATCCTTCAGTTGAGGTGATACTTGATTCCCTCCTAGTGTATGATTGTCGTACCTGTGGCCTAGTGCCATGCATATCACGTTGATTCCCGTTCATTCTAAGTTTCGAGGATGAGAAGCGATGAATTCGTTCATTAATCTTGATCTTACCCCATGAACCCAAGAGTTTCCAGTTCCATGTTGAATAAGATATGACCTGAGTTTTACACTATGCGTAGTTCTATGAACTCAGAGTGAATTTGGATAGACGAGGGAGATTGTATTTCATTATAAATGTCCTCAAATAAGATTTTTTTTTCAATTGAATCGTGCCAATTATCTCTATTCCAAGCCCTTGAGTAATCCAGCTATCCAGTCTCGATAGAAATATTGATGATAGTAGACTAGTTATGGGTGATGGCCTGATGGCAGAGAATGAGTGCCCCTGAATTGTGACAATGTCGTTGAGTTGCTATCTTTGAGTTGATGTCCCTTTTGAGCCGTTTTATACTTGAGTATGCAAGTCCTTGATAGTATTCATACCTAATAATGATATTAGGGATAAAGTTTAAACTTTAGATATTGTGTTCGAAGTCTAGTATTGAGAATGAGTATTTGAGTATCTAAGTATTTGAGTCCTTGATGCTGTTCATGCTTATTTTGCACGGAGAGGTAGTAATTGAGGTTTTGCCAAAAGGGGAGATGATGAGTTCCTCCAAGTCTAAATTATGATACTAATAGTAGTAGACTGAGGGTGAGGTTAGATGAGAAGGAGTGAATGTATTCTTATTGTGACATTGGTGTGGTACTTGTGTCATGTAGAGATAGAGATAGTGAGAAGGGGAGAGATGAGATGTTATGATAGGCATTAGATAGGTAAGAGTATGATGATGTGTCTTTGTTGGGAGCTCAATGAATGATGTAGGTAGAAGTGTTAAGTAGGCTTAAAAATTCTAAGACATAGTTTAAGTGGTTAGAGTGATACACTTGAATGCAGGGTTGTTATTATACGAGTATTGATGATAGATTATTGAAGGCTTCCTAACAAAGGGCTTGAGTGAGAGTGATGAGGTAGTGAAGAGGACTAGCCATCTTTTAATGAAAGCCCTGAGGAAGTACAGAGTTGAGTATTGAGGGTTATCCTTGTATGGATACGATCATCTTAGCAATAGCACCTTGAGGCTCAGAGGTAGGCTTGAATCGAATAAGAGTATGTGGATAGGTAGAGAGTTGAATAGGAGCTATGATCTTAAGTTGATGGTAAATTGTCATGAAAGGGAGCACCTTTGAGATGAGGTGCTAAGCTTGAGAGTTGTACATAGAGCCTTACATATCGATGGTCCCATTCCTCATTGAGTTGATGGTTTTCTTCTTGAGTTTGAAAGACTGATTGTCGAAATGTTTAAACATTTCAAACTGATTGAGTATTGAGAGGAGACTTGATCGTTCTTCGTTCTTGATAATGTGAATGTAGAAGATAATGTTCTTACCTTGACGTAATTGATTTTCTTTCCTTGAGATGATTGTCTATTCTTGAGTCCGAATAGAGATTGTTGATAATGATGAGCAATCGAAAATTTGATTGACTGATGGGACTGTTAAGATGAAGTCTGAGTCTATTCGTGCCTTGATATCAACCCTTGCTCATCATTCGAGGACAAATTATCCCAATGGGAAGATAGTGTAATACCCAATAAAATTACCAAAATGCTCTTAGAATGGAATTGTGCGCATAACGCATCTTCCCAAGCTCGGATAGAATATTCGAGACTGGATTTGTGATTAGAACGATAAATTAGGTGGAAAAGTGGTCTTGACCCTATTTTAGAGCAACCGAATTGAAAAGAAATTTTTTGATCCAAAAATAGAGACAGTGAGGATAGCGTTAGTACCGCGACACGCCTTGGTCGCGAACCCATATTTATAAAAAAAAATTCAATTTTTTCGATGGGGATTGAATTCCGAAAATACACAGGTAAGCGATAGCTCTGCGTGATGGACTTGTTCCACAGAAGTTCAAGATCTTAACTCTTTTGTATGGCATTCTAGACTTTTTCCCACCCTTTCTAGACTTAACTCACGACTAATAGAAGTTATTTTGTCCTAAAAGAGTTTCAAAAAACTATTCTAAAGCCCCTTACGCAAAAACTAAGTATAGACCTTAAGCAAAGAAGAGTAGAAAGAGTTAGGGTTCAAAGGATTGAGGCTAATTTTTTGAGGAATTGATTGTCAAACTCCATACTATGTATGTAAGGCCATCAAAAGTGTTGGACTTGTTCATCCATATGTCCCGTCATTAACTTGGGTCGAGATTTTGAGTATTAATTGCATTCTTTAAAACTTAGAGTCTTGAGTTGCATTGCATGAACGACGATCCTGAGTTATTGAGTTGTTTGAGTAATTGAGTTGTGTTACTAAGAACTGAGTTGACTTGTCTGAGATTAGTCGAAGCGATGAGTTGAGCTAATTTCTATGAGCATGACTTAGTCATGGAAAGAGTATTGAGCACCGCGTTGGGTGAACAAAGTCACCCCAGAACTATGTGGCCAACGTAGGTGGTCGCACATGAAAATTCTGGCGGCCCAAGTCCCATGGAGGGACACTCCATTAGGATCCGAGAGAGAGGTAGAGGTTGACATGTCCTTTTTCGTGGCAAGTTGAGGATGAACGAGACAACGGTGCCATATTTGTTATACATTACTAGAACTTCCAAGCAGCACTTAAGTTAAGCATATCATGTTTTTCGAACTAAGTTGCATTTAAATACTAAGTCTATTTCTAAAGCATGATTTCAAACCTAAAAACCTGCATGATTTCTTGAGTCGAGTTATGAGATGAAGAGTTGAGCCTTGAGCTGAGTTGTTAATTGGTTTGAGCCTTATCTGTTTACTTTAGCCCGTCTACATACCATACATTCCACGTACTAACGCCACTCGGTGCTGCATCGTTTCATTATGTAGATACATATGATAGAGGACTTCAAGAGATGCACCATTGAGGTTTAGAGTTCTTGAGTTCCAGAGATGGTGAACCCTTCTTATCTTCGGAGGAGCCCTTTTCTTTTTCTACGTATTCTACATTTCTTGTGTTGGATAGCGATGACCTGTATTGGTACCATCTAGATATTAGAGGTAGAGTCTTCATAGACATTGAGTAGAGGATGTGGAGTATTGTCCCTTTTCCAACTTTTGTTTTATCGAAAAATTTCTTGTAATATATAAAGACTGAGTTATTTGATTACTTTACGATCTTTTCTTTGAGAATTTCCTGCGGATGTTGAGTATGCAGTGACGATGAGACCAAGGGGTTTGCTTAGGGACTGACAATAGCCTCTTAGTGCCGGCCACCCCAAAGGTACCCTTCCAAGGCGTGACACATTGCTAATGTACGAGTGATATCCATACACGCACTGCATCATATATGAATCGCTTACTTTATTCCATGATTATAGCTAATGGTGCACGTAGGACTTTTTCTAAGTGATGTCACTATTTATAGGACAAGAATAACTTAAGAGGAAAATTAATGAAGACTTTACTTTAGACCTCCAACAATTTAAGGCCACATTAACAGTAAACTTTATTAAAAAGATATTTTGCTTAAATAATATAACATTTAGATAAAATTTATGTTAAAAAAATAATTGTCTACTCTTTATATTTGGTAATATTTAAAAATTTAAATTAAATTACTCAAGTCTTCATAATAGTAGTTGCAAATAAATGACTAACATTTTGTAAAATACATGAAAAACATTATAGGGCTTTTATCAAAAACTTTTTTAGATGGCTAATTTTATTGGATAACCATTGACAAGGAATCAAAAAATGAGCAGATCACTATAATAATATGTTATAAACTCGATGAGATTTCATGTTTTGAAGGTATACATATTTTCCTCATTGGAAACATTATTAAATACTTCCTTTTTATATAAGGGACCAAACAACCACTCAAAAATTCATTATCTATTTGATTTCGTAAGTTAGAC
>JAPFFP010042451.1:0-14101 GCA_026153255.1 Solanum medicagineum | reverse complement strand
GTCTAAGTCAAGAATTCAAGAATCAAAGATAATTCTTTCAATCAATGTCCTTCCAAGTTCTTTCACTTTAAAAGAACACGAAGATTGAGGATTTTCTCCAAGAAATCGAGTATTCCCCAAACTTCAACCAACGATTTCTCTCTCAATTTTGATTGGATTTGAGCAATTCAAAAGGCTAAATTGTATATTTTTCTGAGGAAAACAACGTGGGAGTTTCAAAAATTGATTTTGATGCATCGTTTGAGGTAAAATTCATGATCTTGCTGCTGCGTTCTAATTTATTTCGAAAAACTTTAACATGCGATTTCTTCCTCATATTAGCTCTATTTTTGAATTGGTTTTCGCCGTTGAATTACTTCTCACTTGGGGAACATTTTCATGTAAAAATTTTCAGATTTCGATGGTAATTTTCTGACGAAGAAATTTTTGGACCGCTTTATCCTTTTCACCCGAATTAATTGATTTTAGTGTCGTTAGATTCATTATATAATTATGATGCTATATTTGGATAGATTTTGATGAATTGGAGTGTCATAGAAAGAAAAAAGCTTTCAGAATTGACGTGATTCGAAACTTTATATAAGGCAAGTGAATTTCTTAACTTTTGTTAAGTATATAGAATCTTGTGCTTCTTATGTGAGGTGTTGAGAATGATTTTGAGGTATTGAGTTAGTGTTGATGTTGTACCGAACTATGTTGTTGTGAACTGTGCATTGTATTAAAATAAGGCATTTCTCATTATTGTGTAAACATGCCTATTTGCATTAACTTGTGTGACAAGTATTCTATGGACTGAAAAAGAATGAGAATTAAAAAGGATGTACCATATTCGAGGGATGAGTCGTACGCCGCGATGGATACTATGATTCGAGAATCGTATCGCACACCACGACGGATACTATGATTCGAGGGTCCTGTCGCATGCCGCGACGGATACTATGATTCGAGGGACGTGTCGCATGCCGCGACGGATACTATGATTCGAGGGTCGTGTCGCACGCCGCGACAAATGCATGGACTAGAAGTCCCCCATGAGTCTCGGACTGTGAGACAGCGAGTGTGTATCACTAGGACAGACATGCATCATTTTATTTGACATTGCATTGCATTGCATTACACCTCATTATCATTTATAAACATGTAAGTGCTTTTTGTGAAACTTGTGATAGATGCACTTGATCCCTGGTGTTGTTGATATATAATAGTTGGTGTGGTTATTGAGTTATTTGCTATGTACATTGTGAACTGTTAGGCTGGGCTGATTTTATACAGGTTGTAGTTGTAGGGGTTTGGTTGGAGTGTTGGGGGTACCTGTATTCTATATTACTTAATTTTATTTTTAGTAGTTCACTTGCTGAGTATCGTGTGTTTGTTACTCACCCCTTGCTACATTTTGTAAGATGCGAGCCCGATCCCCCTAGTCAGACTTTTCTCATTACAGGATCGAGCTTCTAGATTATTCTTAAGGTAGTTGCTTATGTCTTCAGCAGACCTTCAAGGAATCCATTATTATGTTATGTTCTAATTGAGAACTAGACATTTGAGACATGTATTTTATTCGAGAATTCTATATTTAGAGGCTTGTACATGTGACACCAGTCCTCGGAATAGTTGTAGTTTGGTATTCATATGATTGACTGTTGTATTAGTCTATTCATCTTCCACAATTATTGTTATGTTTGGATTAGTAAATGTTAGGCTGACTCGCCTTGGTGGGTTAGGTGAGTGTCATCATGCCTGAATTTCGGGTCGTGACAATGATGTAAAAGCATGTTATGCACATTAAGGATTCATGTATATTTTCCCATAAGGGAAAACCTTGACATTCTTATTTCTATGCATTCCACTTACTTATTCTCTTATGTATCCTCATTTTTCCTTTTGAATGTTTCTGATATGAATATGAGGCTTGGATAGGATGCCTTTGGGTGTCACATTCACCGTGTCATGACTAGGCCCTAAGTCCGGATCGTGACAATAATGCTCGTCTGAAAATCACAAGAATAACAAAAAATGAAAAGGGATGAGATACTAGACAAATACAGTCCAAATTATCATGAAATACATACTAGACATCATCCAAAAAAGCTCAGTCAAAACGGAGATCGCTGCCTACCTGCAAGCCAACCACACGCACTCTAAATTCACTTCACGATAGTTGCTTACACTCGAACCATCTTCAATTGCCACCACGATATCTAATTATTGATATACACAAAAACACGAGTGTTTTGACACCAGGAATATAATTTTAGGAGTCAAATCCAAAATTGGATAAAAATAGAATTATGGGACTCGTGACGGGAATCCCAAAATCAACTCTATTAAAGGTCATAAACATAACACAGGAGACTTGTATTCCAAAATGGGGCATAATTTAAAGCTCAAAATGGATGAATTTAAATTATGTGATTAAGCCTAATTAAGGGAAAAGTTCAAGAAAAGGATAGCAACCATTAGCGAATTTACCTCTAACGAAGCCCCCAATGCATTTTCCAGCCATACAATTTTGTTGCTACAGAAACCCACCACAATTTGGACTCTTGAATCTTCAAAACTAGACCTGTATTACTCAAAAAATGAGTCTTGAAAATATTCCAAAAATTTATCCAACAATCCATCAATGGCAGCAGCTAAAGTCGAAAATTTACCTCAAATGAAAGTTCCAAATCAGTTTTCAATCTCATCGACGCATTCCTTGGGAAAACCCCATAGAGTAGGCCTTTGAACCACATTTTGGAATTGTATAGCTCGAGAAATTGGAGTTTCAAGGTGGGGGAAATGAGCTAAAAATAGGTTGAACCAAATATAAATAACAACCATGGGTCTTCATTGCGATCGCATGGACCATATCTTTGATCACGAAAAGTAGCTTTGCTCTTCATCGTGAGTGCGTGACCAAGTCTATGATTGTAAAGGGTAACTTCACCTTTCATCGTTATTGCAGGGACTAAGTTCTTGATCACGAACAATAATCTGAGGTGCACTAGCAAGGGTTGCACCAATTGAACTTGGAGTTGGAAAAATACTTCAATGGGGTGCTTAGGATTTATTTGGAATCTCTTGTGCACAAATAGGCTATGCTACCCCCACCAAATTTGACGTTTGATGAGTCCATATTTTGGACTCATTTTGGGGTTAGATTGTAACGAAACATTGCCTTTAGTGTGCTATTAATTCCTACTTCTAATAAATATGCATGTGCTATGACCGGAAATGGAGTTAAAGTGTACAAATATGCAAGGCTTGGTGGAATCTTGGAAAATGAGCAAAAGTGCAAAAAGACGGTGAAAAATGGTGTCGCCGACATTCTTGGTGATCCATCGAACACTCACGGAGATCGCCTATCTATGTAGCAACCAAGGTTCCAAGTCAAGTCAAGAATGCGATCAGAATCGATGTCGCAAAGCATACTCGACGATCGCCGAAATACACAAATGATCGCCTAAAGTTGCAGCACCCAAAGCCCCAAAACACTGATAGAAAGGTGATATGAAGAATATTTCAGTGCATCACCAAATTGGATAGGCGGAGCAAAGAGTCGTCGTTAATGTTATACTGGAGAAAGCCTTATAAAGATGCAAAGGAAAGCGGTCAAGTGCACATTCGGCCCATCGCCGGAGTGCTCGGCGATAGTCGGCCTTGACCGTCGAACGACATTTCGCAGAACAAACTTTCACACATTTGCATGGAGTATATAAGCAATTTTAGAAAGGACATTGTATATTATCTTCTCATTTCATATCAAAACAATTAGTCTATAATAGTAGTAAACAGAACTTTCCTCTTAGAGTACAAAGAGAGTTAGGGTTTTGAAGCTTTTGGGCATCAAATTGTAGAATTTGGTTGGTGATAATCAACTGATTTGTACTTAATCTTGTTACCAATAACTTCTGCTGCTATGTATGGTATTCAATCTTTAATTTCTAACATATGTGGTTAACCCCCATGTTGGGGATGTGCTAATGATATGCGTCTTTGATTTATTGGGTTTTTGATATTTTGACTATCGTGTAATTGATTTGGGTGAATTTATATTTGTTGCTATGTTTAATTTATAATTTAAAGCTTGCAAACTTGAGGTTTTACTTTAGATCTCTGATTGTTATCAAAGTCGGAACTATTAGAGTGTGGAATGGATAAAATGGCTGGAAACCTCTTGGGGTTTCAGTTGAAGTCCACAGCCATGGATTCAATGGCCAAGGTATTAAGGGTTTTGCTAAGACTTCTTAAGTCAAGCGTGTCCTCGACGGTCCGCGTACGATTTCTTAGTTGATTCATGTGAAACACCCGTGTATCATAGGTGTTTTGGGTTACTAGCGATCCAGCCTATTCACTCACTATCAACTTATTTAGTCAAGTATCTAGACCCATTTGGTAGATCAATTTCCATATTTGCACATCCCCAATATCTTCTCTTAATAATTGTTTAAATCGTTATTTAGAACTCGTTTAGCTGAACTCTTATTTTAATTATTGTAACCCCCCTGATCCTATAATTATTTGGTCCAACGAATCACTTCCGCCTTGAACAACGATTCCCTATGGGATTGATCCCAACCGCTAAAGTTGGGTTATTATGCTGATGATGACCGCCCTTTTTGCCTTTGAGTAGTTGGGTTGAGCGACATCAACATTCCAAATCTAATCAAGCTATCAAAATTCCCATCTAGGTGCACTTTCTAAGAATATTGACCAAAGTCAACTCTAGGCCAAATTTCAATAGCCAAAATGCTAAATGGTCTGAACTCGTACTAAAGGCTTTGATGCCCGAGGCAACCATGATTCTAGCCTAATTTGACCATTTTTGAGCTAATAGAACTGTTAGAATTTCATTCTGAGGCCATCTTCGTAAAGTATTGATTAAAGCTAAACATTCAAATTCCATGAGCTCAAGAACACGAAAACTGGCATAAAATCCAAATGAATGACTAGACAATCGAGCTATCAATGCCAACAAGTCATAAATGACCTGGAGTCGCTATAGGAAAGCTCTAAATGCTGAAAAGGTCGAGGAGTGGAGAAAATAACCTAGAGTGTCATTATAGTAGATCTTTTATTAGGTGGCTTAAAGTAGGTGAAGTGGCTTTTATTGGACCCAAATTCGTATTTGAGATTATGAAAAATATGAGGCTCATTAGAGGAAGGTTAAAGTCTTTCCGAAGTGGCAAAAGTCCTACTTGAATGTAAGAAGAAGGGAGTTTGAATTTGATATTGGTGACTACGTCTACTTGAAAATTTCACCCATGAAGGGTGTAATGCATTTTGGTGAAAAAAAGGAAAGTTTAGTATTCAGTATGTAGGCTTATATCAAGATTTAAGGCATATTGGCATGGTAGCTCATTAGTTGAATTTGCGTTTGTATTTAACACCAGTACATTCGATGTTCTATGTGTCCTTGTTGAGGAAGTATGTAGGTGATACTAGCTTTGTAGTGCCTTTGGAGAGTGTGGGTGTTAAAGATATTTTGACCTATAAAAAGGTCCCAATTAAAATTTTAGTTAGGCAAGTTAGAAAATTGAGGAATAAGGAAGTTGCATGCATTAAAAATGCTTTTGAAAAATTAAGAAGTCAAAGGTGCTACTTGGGAGATCGAGGCAGACATGATGAAGCGTTATCCTTATCTCTTTCCATCCATTTCAGCACAAGGTATTTAGTTCCTTATGATCTACTTTTACGAATTCCCGCATGTCAGGTATTCCATGTCATTTCATGTTCACGCATGTTCATAAAACCGATTTTAAGTTAAGTTTAAGTTGGAATTGAAAATCTCATGATTTGTGCAATTGAAGGCATTATTGCATTCACGTTGGATTGTTAGATATCTTTTTCCACTTTATGTATGCTAGCTTATGTCTCATTCGAGAAAAAATATTCTCAAGGAGGAGATATTGTAACACCCCGTAAGTTGAAAAGTTTATATAATAATGAGAATGTAGAAAAATGAACTGGTGTAGTAGCTATGGGTCCATCTTGAGGTCGTAGATACATCTACGAGCTGTAGGTAGGTGGTTGTAGATGTCACCCAGACTTGAAAAAATTTAGAAAATTTTAAAGAAATCACGAGCTAAGATTATGGGTCATAAGAGGAACTACGACCTATGAAAAGATATCGTAGAAGAAGGTCCACCAGAATTTGATATTTTTCAAGTTGCAGTACTTTAATTATGAACATGCAAGGCGAGTTTCATAATAGAAAATAAGGGCCATAGTTGGGATTCGTAGAATACCCCAACACTTAAAAAATTTTGAGGAGAAATAAAGTAGACTATGAGTAGAAGTGTAAGAGTCATAATCTCTTTATGGGTCATCATTTGTTATTATGGTTTAGGTCCATGTATAAAGACTTCAGTACCTCATATATGAAGGAGATCTATGAGCTATAAAAGACAGGATGAGCCCGATGTGTATCTTCATGGTTAAGATTCAGTGAGGGTCATTTTAGGCCAAACTTTCACAAATATATTTATACGGGCCGTAGAAGGGTCAATGACCTGTAGATTGGCTCTTGTAACTTGTTTGGAAGATTTTAATTAAGGATATTTTGATTTTCCCCCCTAACTTTCTAACCCTAAACTACATCATTTTGGACTTATTTCTACCCCATAACCACTTTTACTCGTTAAAATTCAATCTATTCTAAATCATTCATGCAAAATCTAAATTCCCAAAAATCATCTTCTTCTCCAAATTCTCTCAAACTTAAAGAAGGTCAAGCTGGAATTCTTCCCATATTTCTCCACTCATTCCCTCATTTCTTTCAAGGATTTTACCCAGGGTATGTGGTATTTTTCATATAGTCCTTTCCTTCGTGGAGCCCAAAGGTTTCTCATGTTTTTAATTCAATTACTTCTTAATTTCATATAGGGTTTTATGAATTCGTATTAGGTTATTTCAATTAAGTATTATTCTCCTATTATTGAATTGAATTACCAATGAATTGATGTTAATTGCATGATTTGAGTGATTTCAAGTAAATTCTCTATCAATGCTATCTATGATTTATGGATTTCATTATGGGTTCTTTCAGTGATGAATTCAATTTATACTGTTCCTCATGATTATGCATGATTTCACTGAATTACATGTTTTAAAGTTGATTTGAGAAGAACTCGTGCACGCTACCAAAGTTTTATCATGAACAATGATCATGAATGTATAAGAGCTTCTCTCAAATTTCATGAAAGTATTCACTTATGATTTATGAAAGTCCCTTAAAGAATGAATTGAGAGAGGGTGAAAGAATTTTCTCACCTACTCATAGATTCAAGGTTGATAAGGACAATTCTCACATTGATTGACTCACCAAGGTTTTAATGAGCTACTCGATATGTATGATGGTTTAATAACTTTAAATTTATGATTGATTTGTTGCATTATGATTTCTATTTCATTGGAATTTGACTTTGCACCGAGAAAGCTTGAGATGGGGTTTGGTCCAAAAGACAAAGGCGCTTCCCAAGAAAATTCTAATAGCAACCTCTAGTCTAATACTACGCGCCTCCATAGGTTTTCCTTGTCGACCTAACTAGTGTATCCACATATAGATCTTGTAGAGTGTCCTCTCTCTTCTCGATGTAGGAGTTACATTGAATTATATGATATAGCTCACATGGTCTTATTGTTGGTTAAAGTAATATTCCACAAAATGATTAGTTTACTTTCAAGCTTTTATCATGATTTTGATGCATTGACCATGTGTTTACTTATAAATTTCATCTCGTGTTTTTACTTGATCATTGGTCTTGTATCTCATGACACATGTCCCATGTCCCATGCTATCTCATGTTTATTTATGCATATTACTCACATACTTGGTACATAGTTCATACTTTCTTTTGCGTACATTGTATCATTATGTAGGGACGGATCATCACCCTACATCTCACACTCTTGATTGGTGAACCCTCATGTTTCGAGGGCGAACCATTAAGTTTATATTTCATTGTTCTTTTGAGACTACTTTACCATTTACTTTCAGTTTTGGGTGAGCTAGGAGCTTGTCCTACGCTCCAGTTTATATTAGTAAAGGAATGTTAGACATTCGAAGTGTAAGTTCATTTATTTGGGCATATTACTTAGCTCTGTTCTATTGAGATTTTCTAGAGACTTTATTTCTACCTTTCTTACTGACCTTGATGTCTATGATTACCTTATGTATGCTTATTATCACGCCCCGAATCTATACTTGAACGTAGTCGGCATTCAAAAATTATTTTTGTTCCTACGCTAACTACTTGGTCAAACCAACTTACTCAACACAAACCTCAAACATCATAAATGGACTAGGATGGGCACAATAAAACATGCATCTTAAGTCTTTAATATAAATCGTGAAACTTAAATATATAGTAATATATGAAACTTAACTTAATGTTTTCAAAACATACTCAAGGAAATAAATTGAACACAATCTAATTAGTTTATGAAATCTCTAGAATACTGACTCTGAAAATAGATATCGAAACAAGCCCAGGATTGCCTTGACTATGAATTAATAACTAAAACTAAAGACTCAAGAGCTCCTTTGGATGAAAAAAGGTCTCATGAAAGCTGGATCATTGATGATGCGCCTGTTGAGGATCTTTATCACTTATATCTGCATTATAAAAAGATGCAGGTCGAAATAACATTGCTACATGGAATGAACAAGCATGTGAATTAGCAAAACAAAACTTAATTATGATACTTAACTCAAGTACTCAACTTCAAAAAGTAGCTCAAGTCACATGAGTATGCAATATAAGGGAAGACAATACTTTAACAAAATAATAATACAACTCAGTGTATAAAATATAAAACCTTAATTTTTTGGAAAGTTTCTTTAACTGACAACCTTCCCTATGAGTCTCGTGAAGATACAATATCTTGTCCATGTTGTTAGACCCAACCTATGTCTTGCCAGGATATAGGACAAACTTTAACTTACGGATCCATCTAATAGGCCTTCTTAGAGGCAAGTGAGAAGTTATCCAAATTTTGGTACGATCCTGTCCTTCCTGGATGCGTAGTTTATGGGGATCGAGTTGTTCTATACTCTTATTTAGATCGATGCTCAATACTACTCTTGAAAATATAGCTTATTATGCTCATAACTCAAGCTAGTATATTTATTCAATTAACTCATTTAGTCTCCTTAGACTTAGCTCAACTTCAACTTTTCTCAACTCATCATTTCTCCAAAGAGAATATCATCTCAATTCAATGAATACATAAAAATGTATGTTTACTCCTCAACTCTATCACAAAATAAAAGTTTAAAGATATACTCGCTCAACAATATACGAGTGTTCAGAAAATTGTTACGAAATTTCTTACGCAACTCATGCTCAAAATGTATATTAAGAAGTTTTTCTAACTCAACTCATGCTCAAAAATGTAAATTAAGAGACTTCTCTAACTCAACCCGTGTTTAACTCTTTCTCATGTACTTGTTGAAAATAATCATTCTCCCATTCAAGCAATGCATGAAATAATCAAATGCAAGACTCATTCAGGGTTCATGTGAATGCAACACATGAATCCAAAATCTCAAAACTCAACCCAACCAAAATATAATCAAACATAACACTATAACTTGATAAGAAATCATATACACAACTCAAGAATTTTCACTTTAATAGGATTGAAACTCAAACTTATGGTTTATCTTGATTGAAAAGTGGATAGGCATGAGGACAAACTTAGTCTGACGTTCAAATAACCTTACATACTTGAGATGAGGATTCGTAAAGTTGAAGATACAACCTGAAATCCTTGAATCTTGGTTTCTCCTCTCCTCTTTAATTCTTGTTCTCGAAAAATTGTAGGCATTTATGAGAGTAAAATCGCTTTAGATGTTTATATGAAATGGATTTTTGGTTCCAAACATGCTGGGTTAAACTTGGGAACTGTGTGCAAAAGACTAGACTATCCCTCATTAAAATAAAATTCAGGCAAAATTAACTCTTAGCCCCACAATACGAACCTGGTCTCGTCTTCAATGTTTTAAGAGTCTTATCCATGTTTGTGATACGGATATAGCGCAGACTCCACGACCTCGAATTTTAATTAACAAATTTAAAAAAGCTTTATTCAAGTCTCTCTCTATATATGTTTGTTAATACATTACTTATCAAATTTTGATATTTAAAATTTGAAATTTAAACAGTGAAACTTTAAATTTTCAAAACTTGGACATATATTTTTTTTTATTAATTAGCTAAAAAAAAAATATTAAACATTCATAAGTTTTCATAACTTAAAAACTTAAATACATAATAATATAAATATTTTTTTTTAGAAAAAGAATGGTCTCGTGTCCCGTCCCCTCCCAACTAATCCCATCTCGTAAAAGTAGTGGGATGGAACGATATTGTCGAGTCATTCCAAATATTTTGATCCGATTCATTTCCATGTCAATCGATCTCGATAGTTGGATGTTCTGAATTGTTCCATTTTCGATAGACGCAATCCGTTGGTCTCGGACCCGGACTCGCTTCCGGTCCTAGCCGACACATCAGTGATCAAAATTGTCAACTTATTAATTTCAGGACTTGTTAGATACCAATTTTACTCATTTTTTTCACTCACTCAGCTATAACTGTTGAAATTATTGCTATCATGCAAGGATTGAAATTTGTTGCACAACTCAATTTATCATCCTTAATAATATATACTAATTCAACTAACACAATACACTTCTTCCCTTGGAATGCTGTCAATTAGCCCTAGTTCCATTGTCACCCCACCCAGGTTCTCCCTTGTAGCATTCTCACTGCCTCCTTCTCGCACCTTCTCTATTCGCTGCAATGTCGCCTCTGACCCATCTTCCTCCTCTTTCAACTTCGCCGTCGGCAGAAATCCCCAGAAACCCCAAGGCACAGCTCCGGTGGACAAGCGAACTGCGAGTAACACCAAAATCAATGTCTGGGAAAAGCCTTGGTCGCGTAACCGAGAGAGCTACTTGGCCGATGATAGGGAACCTCTTCCTCTTCCCATGACTTATCCTGACACTTCTCCTGTTGAACCCGACGAAATTGACCGTCGCCTTCGCTGCGATCCCGAAATACAGGTCCTCGTTTCACTTTGCCCTATATGTTTTTAGACTAATGACACCCAGTTTTCCCGATTAACTTGAACCTGGTCTTCCTTGATCCATTCCAGTTAGCAGGCACCCAAACTAGTTTGATAAGTATTGGATAATATATTGCTTTTTTCTTCTACAAATGTCGTTAATTTCAGTTGAGCACTACGTAAAACCATGAACTCTCGACCTTGCGTAGTGTTTGCTTTCCCTTTTATCCTCTTCGCTATTTTGTTCTCCTTTTTCAATTGAGTGAAGTGCGTAGTTATATTACACACCAACACTGCGGTTTATCTCATCCTTCTGCTTCAGAATATTGAGTTCCGAACTAGCTTTAGGTTTTGTAGTTTAACTTCTTTTGTGGGCAAAACATCTCCTATAGGAAAAAAACAGAACTACTTTTTGAAGCTTATATTTCAGTGCAGTTCAGCATTTTGTCTCACCCCAGGCCTTTTCGTCAAGTGGTAAGAGCGTAGTGCGTGATGTGTCGGTTAGGCACATGTCATAAACACATACAAAATCCTGGTATTTAAGTGGACAATGATAAAGGGGCGAGCCCTTATCCATCAGGTTTTATACCATGTGCCAATGACCCTTGGGGATTTCTTTGTTGGTTATCAGAACAAGAAAAAGAAAAAGATTAGCACCTTGTTTGGTATCTTGTGCCACAAATTTATATTTAGAGTAACTGACCATGATTGGTCAATATGCGGTGTAATTTGTTTCAAATTTTATCCACCACTGGACTGCTAAGAATATTGGGAGGAACAAGTATGCTATTGTTATCATAGTGTAATATCTTTGTCTATGCAAAGGAAGATGTTAGCAAGAGAATATTAGAGATATTCACTGGTCTAGGTTTGTCATTTTTCTTTGGTCATTCTTTTTTTTTTTGATGAAGTCCTTTGGTCATTATTGCTGCTTTAGGATTGCAAGGAAGTCGTCTATGAGTGGACTGGGAAATGTCGGAGTTGCCAAGGAACAGGATTTGTAAGTTACTACAACAAGCGAGGGAAGGAGACCATCTGTAAATGCATACCTTGCCTTGGAATTGGTACAAGCACCTTACTTTTATTTCCCTGTGCATTTTATTTTCATGATCATTATTTGCTTTACTTTCACAACATGGATTGCATACTCATTCATCCAAGGCTTCTTTGTGTACAGTAGGATGCATATATCCTTATGTAGTTTGACTGTGAAAGTTACCTAAAGATTAATTTCACGTCAATGACAACAAATGCATTGAATGAAGTTAACTACGAATACAATAACAACCATGTCTCAATCCCCAGTAAATTGGGGTTAACTACAGCGGCATAGACAGAAATTTTGTTAAGGGTGTTGAAAATTTAAAGAAAATAAAATAATTGATGAATGGGTTCCCAAAATTTTTTTAGTCAAACTATGATATTTGGCTAAACCATAAAGATTAGTGTAATAAAGCTACAATTTTATAATTAAAACTCACATAAGAAGTCAAGCAAAAAATCCTACAATAGACATTCGATCAAAATATATCATCACAATTGTATTCGATAAAATTTCATCCTTCGGAGTGCTTTTTTTATAATTATACTCATTAGAATTCAGTGTTTAGGGAAATGTGTAGAAGAAAAAGCGACATGCCTTGCTTCGCTTAAAGCGTGAAGTGCATTTTTTAAAGAAAAAAGACCAAAATAAATAGAGACAATATATATAAGCAACAATTCATATTAAAAGCTAATAGATAAATATAATAAAATCCTCTATAGATCCTAGGACAAATATATTGTTTCAACATGTGTTGCTTGTTCTTCGAAAGCTCTACTTCTACAAGACTCTACGTCATCATCTTCCTCAACTTATCAACTTAGCTTGACTCAGCTACCTCTTTCCCACTCTTATCTAAGCATGTATTCCCAATCATAATGGTTCTCCAGAACTCCACTTGCCTCAGCAACAACAACCCCAGGAATGTATCCTAATTGCCTTAGTGAAAACACCAGTAGAGGCTCTTTGAAAATATCCTCGAATATGAAAATTTTACAATGAGTTGCACTGGAGTCCAATATATTTGCAGGAACACTCCCTTCAACATATCACCTACTTTAACATTTTCAACTGCATAAACTTATAACAACTTGAAAATTGTTTTCCTACAATCTTCTCTATAGTGTTCCGAAACAAAGAGAACATTTTGATGGAACCTGTAGACAAGTCGCTTGCATCAATGAATTCAAGAAATAAGCTACCTTTTAGAGAATTCACCAACACATTGAGGATCATTATTCTGGTTCTTGCCATCACTTATCCATCAAAACGAAAAATCCTTACTCTCTGCGTTCTACTCGATGATCCTCCACATTTTTGTCTTCCACTTCTTTTTTTAGATAACTGAGATTAACTTCATTAGAAGTGGGAGGTTTCATTCCTGGACCACATTAGCCTACGACCTCAATGAAGGCTCTAAATGTGCCGGTATAATTGAGACAATTGAAGGGGAGCGTTGCTTAGTACATCCATCATAAAAGGGCTGCAACTGTACATCCCCTCAAAATTCCTTTGGCTATATTTTGCAAATTCTTTTTACCATTTTTCCAGCACCATCTCCTGGCTTGGGGATGTAACAATCTAAATGTCCTTTTCTACTGGTTGTCGGATAACTTGAAGATACTACTGGATTTTGTGGTTGTTTTTGTGATTTTGAAGGATGTAACAAATCAATAGTTTCACCTTCCATTTCTTCATTTTCGTCATCATCAACGTTAGTCACATTCAATTGAAATAAAGCCTGATGTTTTAGCTCTTTTCCCATCAACATATTTTTTACTTTCATTCCTCACTATCTCCCGACATTTTGTACACTTACACACCCCCTAAAAGACCCAATAAGATGTTTGTGACAGAAGATTCCACCTTGAGTTATCTTGTCACAATATATATATATATATATATATATATATATATATATATATATATATATAAATGCAATATTACTGGTATCACTTATTTTTCAGTAAATATAAAAGACAACTAAAATAAGTGACTGGCAAG